>JAHQIW010000923.1:0-81207 GCA_019055375.1 Parelaphostrongylus tenuis | reverse complement strand
TTGCTTTTTGTTTTTTTTTGTTTTGCTCATTTTTTTTTTCTTTGTTGTTTTTGGGTGTTGTTTGCATAAGCTCACATGCTTGTCCACTTCATTCCACACAGCTATACACAATTAGAACCTTAGTTTCACTCAGCTTCGCATTTACTATTATTAACTTATACGACTCAACAACTGAACTACTTCTGTATCACTGCATATTTGACGCTATGAATGAGAAGTGTGATTAAAAGAAGAACAGAGAACATTAATGCCTTTGGTACGGCAACAGAAATCATTGTGGGCATCGTGAATCGCAAAGCGGCGCGTGATTTCCGCTATTCGGTTTGGTTTTCTCTCCATACTGAAGGAAAATCTGTGTTTTTGCCTTACTTTGATGCATGACGATTTACTCTATATGCTCACATGCGTTTGGAGAATGCATAGTTCTCATGTGTGAAAGACACTAGTTGGTAGTTTTTCGTGAACCACGAACAAATGGAGATACGATCACTTTGACTGGAAAAGAAATTTCCATAAGAGTGTTAAAAATCGTTAAGAACTTGGCTCTGGCTATTGTGATATCTGTTCCATTTTTGAAAAGACCGCTTTATAATACCGTAGCATTCATAATAAGATTATATTTTACATGAGCCCGCGCGCTTTTGTTATCAACTTCGCTGGAAGCAAAGAAAACAAATGAACGTATAAAGAAATATTTGTAGTATCAGAGCCATACATTTTATCTGGAGTTTCCTTCAAAGCGGAGAAAAGTCTTAAATTAAATAACAAAAAGTGCACACCACATGTAGAACGAGCCAGCGCGATCGATCGATCGACAGCTGAATGATGTATCAAATTTATGGCCAGCAGACACCCAGTCCACACTTTCGCCTATAAACAAATGCACCGCGTATGTGGAATGCTATCTTATTTTCTCTGCTACACTACAGTAAGAAGGCATTTCCAGAAAATAAGCACAGCGTTAGAGTCGTCAAAACTTACGCTATCAAATGCTTACTTACAACTTGAGAAAAGAGTTTTGTCCTGCGAGAAATATGCATCTATAAGACACAAATGTTTTCTAGTCGCTATAGCGTTTTAACAAGCTTCTCAAAAATCGACTAGGTAGCGCAGTAACCAGTGATATAAGGTATCGAATGACTACTAAAACTCTTTTGGAAAGTTCTTGTCTAGCGAAGGGAGTCGTTCTGCGTTTGTCCCTGTTTAACGGAAAAAGAATCCACCGTGTCAGAGTAACGACGTCCAGGTGGTTGGAGCTGTCCACCAGCTAACCACAGATCCAGTTCGTACATCGTTCCCATGGTGTCCTTCGCCACTTTCGCCTTTTAGATACATATACATTGTTTTATTTCTACGATTTATTCATTATTCAAATATACGAAGAGGAGTCGAATATTTTGCGTGACGAATAACTCCGTGCGAAAAGTCACAAGCATTTCCAATGTAACTAGTAAGTATTGCATATTCTTCAACTGTTTGTTGTTGTAGTCTGTATTCACTGCTCCGAGACTCGCCTCAGAGAGTGGCTGACTGAAGAAACTGCGTGACAATTTGACATTCTTTAGCTCTGAGAAAGGAGAAACCTTCGCAAATCCAGCCAATATGTTACTATATTGTGCACAATCTCATCAAAAGAACATCGATGAAGAGATATCTTTCGTTTCGAGTCTTTCTCGAGACCATGCTTAAATTGCTATCTGTCTGATAGTTATTTTTGAGCCATGCATGTGACTTGTCATGGGCACTTATACACTTCAACAAAAGCGTTTCGGTCTTCCACCCTCGTCAATTGCAGAGTGCCTATCGGTTCAGTCAGCTCCGTGGGGAGATATCCCCTATACACAGGAGTCGATGCCGAACGTTTTACAAGCGCCGTTAAGTGAAAAAAAACCACCGATCAGGCAGTGTTGTGCCTCGTGCTCTTGGCTGGTAATAGTAACTAGCAAGCATATTAAAATTTGAGCGATATGAGCGTAGTCTAAAGAAAAACTTAAAACGAAGGTGTGATATTTCACGATTACCAGCAAAGAGTAAGAGAGTGTGCAACACTGCCCGTTCAGTGACTTTTTTCACCAGCGGTGCGTGTAAAACAGTCGGCGATGGCTCTTAAATACAAGGGAGATCTCTTTGTGGAACTGATTGAACCGAAAGTCGCCGTTCAGGCATGATGAAGAGATAATCGGTGAGTGGTCATTGGAAGGCGTCGTTACTCAAAACCCTACGCTATTCTTTTACAACGTTAGGAGGTTTTAAAGATATGTAGATCTCCAGTGCAATACTAGACTTTTACGAATTGTACCTGTCCGGTATCTAAGAGCTGATTGCAGAACAGACATATCTATAGCCATCGGAAGAATGGTAAGTGGATAAAAAAGGTCTCTGTCTCACAAGGAGGCAAAAAGAATGATCAGTAAGAGTTGGAAAATACGTTGATTCCCAAAGGATGCCTTTTTTCTGTTTGTAGAAACAGATTATTAGAACGTGAAAACACACGAAGAATTTCTTGACACGTGGTCGTTCTTTTTCACTAAAAAACCTTTGGAGAAGTTTCCTCTCGTCGTGAATGGTGAGCTTAACAAAAAGCCATCCACAAACTCCAATCGAGCAAACAAAGGAAGCTAAGTGAGAAACATATTTGTACTTTCGCTACTACAACGCATAAGCAAGGCTTTCTAGGAAAGAAACACATTAATGAAATTTCAGATATTTGAGTTTCGATTAACTACTGAAAACATAAAGCAAAAGTTCTGCCCAGAGAACAAGGCATCTAAACAATCGTGCACCAACGCAGGCACACGCCGTCCCGGCAGGCCGTTCAGAAAAATATGCAATAGAAAACGCGATAGAAACTGAGACAGAGAGAAAGAGGGAGGGAGAAAGAGAGGAATACATGGATGATTTCGAATATTTTAAAAGGAAAATATCTGAAGAGGTAAAAAGCAGTGTGGAAGAATTTCAAAATTTACACAAATAGTTGGAGTAGTGATCAAATAGTGGGATTCCAGGAACATATTGTGAAAAGGTGGTTAAATTTTCCACTCAGAAGCATATAACATAAAAAGGTCGCCTTAGGAGAAGGCTCTGTTTATGATTGAAGATGAACGTGAGAAAGAAACATCAAGAAACCTATGTCATATATTGATAAAGAATCACAAGCCAATTATCAAAATCATTTCAAGGTTATACTTGGAGCCATTTTTCTGCTATTCTAAGCCTGAATATCGATTTCGGAGTGGCAATTGTTAGGCATATTCCATATGGGGTAACGGTTCACTTCGATATTTCGTCATCTACACTGCCACTATTTTCTTTCAACTTCTTGATTGCAGCGTACCGTCACCGTCGCTACCACGGCTAACACTTTTGCCGCATCTGATCAAAGATGCAATTTCTATATTTGTCGTTATTATGGCCGTTCATATATCAATGGCAAAACTCTTGGCAAAAACCTATAAATATACAATTGATGCGAAACAGGTTCATATTTGCTAATATGAAACTTTAAAAGGTTTTAATAGTGTTATGTAAATCATTTCACAAATTGGAAAGTAAAAGTTGATCATCTGCAGGAGTTTTTTGCAACTGGTTTCACATCACTAATCGCTAGTTTTTTCCCAGTGTTCCCAAGCAGTTGTTCCTTGGCACGCACGTTGGTGAACGCGTCGGCGGGCACAAAGACTCAGGTCCAACAGATTTCTAAGATCTTCGAATCATGACTTCATATCATCTTATCATTGTTGTTTTTTACCACGTTACTTCAATTACATCGAGCGTTTCAGTTATTTGCTGTTTTTTCATCGATGTTCATATTCTTCGTTATACAATTTGGCGGATCGTGGCTTCGAACACTTCCGATGGTTTGTTATTCCCAATCGCATTGTTCATTTTAAGATGTGTTCTTTTACTTTCCACAGTTTTTACGTGAATATTTGAAACTCATTAGGGTTTCTCGAAATGGCACCACAAAAAATCGTACTTTTGGGCAAAGATCGATATGCCGAAATGTTGCGCACTGTAAATAGTCAGATGGTTATTGGATTGGGCATTAGCCCACTAACTCTAATGAAAACTTTTCGTTATCTCCATAGTGTTTCGGCCCTTCGAGAAAAAACGTGTCTTTTGTTTATGTGTAAAGATTTAGTAGTCATTCGATAGCCTAAATTACGAGAATTCAAAGGTGTACATTGATATCCAAAATTGCCTTCTTAATGCGTTGTAGAAGTAATAATAGAAATTTTACAACCTATATATCTTTGATTTGAGTGCTCTCTACCAGTGGTTCTATGTTGAGATATTCATTTGAAAAAAGACTGAGTGGTATGTAAAAATGTGGTCCTAAGAGGGAGTTGAACCCGCATTCTACCTTACCGGGCTGCATGCTACGACTACACCAAGAAGTTCACCGCTTTGCAACCACGCTTTCCTTGGATTTGAACTATTGGCTGTTAACAATGAACCCTTGACCCTTTAATGACCAACGTTGATAGGCAGGCAGTGTAGCGCTGCCGCTTTCCCACGAGACGTGATCCTGATCGATTGATCGTGATCGATGATTTCAATAATCATCCAATAGCACAAATCTTCGATAATTCCGGTGATGTACTTGGTTTTCAAAAAGGACTTCTTAGTTTTCTGTAATCAGTCAAAGGAACATTCAGTTTTTGCAAATTTGGCACCGGCAAAAGCGCGATGGCTTGATGCCAATATTGCGAAATCATTATCCACATGCCAACAAAAAGAGGATGGGCTTAGTGCCAACCCGTGCTACGCGAATCCTAACATTCTTTTGGCTACTACAGCCCCACTAAGATTCCTCTCAAAATCAAATTCACCATCAAAATCATCGGCATTTGTGATATCGAATGGGTCAGCTGAAGTACAGGGGCAGAGCTTTGTCCAGAGAAAAATATTTGAGTGTGAAACATGATTTATCTTTACTGTTTAGCATGGTTAACAAAGTCATTTTAGAAATAAAATTTATTCTGAAATTCTCGCAATGAATGCGATCAGATGATCACTAAAATCTTTGAAAAAAAATCGGAAAAACAACCTTTTTCCAAGGCGTCCAAATAAGAGAAGATAAAAATGAATGTGGTCCATATTCTGCAGAACTCAGTCTTTTTTGACTGTTATAACTGAGTAGAAATTCTTTTTCAAAAACAAGGTGCATTCTTGAAGTAATCGAGATTTGGTATTATCGAATGATTGTTGGAGGTTTGGCGGAAAAACTTTGTCCAGGCGAAAAATGCCCGAGTGTGAAATAAAATTTTATCATTGCTGTCATAGCGAAATATAAAAATGCCTCTTCAAAAGTCAAATACCCTCTGAAAGCTCTCTGCGATTTACGGTTCGAAATGGCCACCAAAATCTTGCAAGCCAAAAACTCGTTTTTTTCCGAAGGGATATCGGTGGAGATAACGGAAAAGCAGCCTTTGATGCCTCATATTTGGCGAATTTGTGGGTAATCCCCTTGCGACAACGACCTTATGAAAGGAATGAACTTCATGCACAGAACTTTAGCTTTTCACTTGAGTCATTTGGACGGAATAAGAGAAGGACCTTCATAGCTCAGTGATCAGAGGTGTCGCTAAAATACTCATGATTAATACCTTCGATCTGGTGCGGCGAGTCAACTATTTTCTCATTCTCTTTGAACTAGGTAAATTGGCTTTTCTGGAATAAGGGAAAAATTGTCTTCACATGTCGGTAGGCTATCGATGTGAATAATAGGCTGTGAAAAAAGTCATTGTATTTGCATGCATATATGTTATATGTATATACATATATATACATATATATATATATATTTGTATATATTTATTTATGGTGCGTAAAAGTTGTGACAATTTTTTCAGATATTTCGACAATAAAAATACTGCATAAGCGAATTCTCTCAGTTGAAGGGATAATTACATATAAGTTTTATATATATATATATATATATATATATATATATATATATAGATAGTGATTAGATATGTACGCTTTACTAGATTAACAGTTATAAAAATAAACAGGAAGTTTACAAGAGATTTTCAAAACTGCCTTCTCTGACCTCTGGCCATCTACGAAGTTGCTTGCGAAAAGTTCCAGCGATGCTCGCCCATGTTTCCCCATCGTCATTTCGTCCCAGGCGCGTGACAAAGCCGTTTTTAAGCGCCTCTGCAATCGTGGAGCGAGTAGCCGAGAGTTTTCCTCCAGTATAGATTGCACGAAGTAATTCATGTTAAGTACCTGTGAGTTCGACAGTCAAATGTCTTTGCCTCAAAAGCCTGAGAACTGCTCTTCACATATGGATAACGTTGATCAGGCCAAACGCGCATGAGCCTAATCGTGCTAAGACGTAAATCCGCCTGCGTCAAAGTGTTGAGTACTTTAAGGCTCCAGTACGCTCCGTGAAAATTGCTGCTGATAGTTGGTAGCGTTGACTATGATGTTTTTATTAATGAAGACCAACGATGTCTTTCCGGTGGCGTAGATGCCGGCCCAGGCCATCACAGAGGCCGGAAGATAACTAGGTCCAGGTTTTTCCTACTGCGGACTTTTGTTGACCTTTCTTGAGAAGTTGACGTCGATTTTGGCGATTGTGGAGTAGACTGAAGCACCTTCGAGAAATGGGCACCGGCTATCAGACGAATGATCTAGCAAGCCTTTGAAAGCCGCGTTTCTTTCATCCTTTTTGTCCAGAAAGTGAAAGCGAGCGATCTTGTAGCTGCGCGGATTCAACTTATTTTGTCAGTGTTTCAGACGCTCCAGTGGGTGGCCTCGAGCTTACCGGGCTATTTTGTTCATCGAAAGCTCCGAATTTTGTTGAACGCCAACGAATCTTCTGAGGATTATCCGAAATAGACGAGGTGGATGGACGACCTTTTCGAGAATGGTTCTCAGTCCCTCCGGTCTCTTTGAAACGCTTCACGGCTCTGTAGACACTTGCTGGTTTGAAACCAGTCGATTTTATCAGTGTCGGCCACTTTGGATTTCCCATCGTGTACAACTTAACTCATGCGATACGTCGATTCTCATGAACAATAGCTTAACACACGGCTGGAAGTACACAAATAAATAAAACACATTAAAGACCAAAATTAAGCAAAGGATTCCATAAAATTATCACCAATGATAAAAGTATTATATCAGTGCTATTGAAATTTGAGCGTGGTCTTAATAAGGCACTCGAAGGAAAGGTATAATATGATAAAAATACCAGCCAGTTAGCAATCGAGTGTGAAAACACTCTGTGTTAGGCGAAAATTTGCTTGACATAGAGTGTAAAACGTACGTCGTCGATAACTCTGTATAAGGAGTGTAACGCTCCCGAGAGAAACTGACTATAAAAAGATCGACAGACGACGGGTTCTGCCCGGCTGATGAGACTGTAAGGACGAAACGCGTGTCTCGGGCTGTACAAGAGCCCTTACCAGACCACATGACATGTTGGCTCAAATAATAATGAAATGATCTATTGAAATTTGAGCGTGCTCTCAATAAAGCACTCGAAGGAAAGGTATCAATGCTATGATTCAAAAATATACATCTTCATCAGAACTTCTTACGTAGCTTGTATCATCTGTACGATGTCACGAATGAGATCGAATCGATGTCACTTTTTTGAGGGTTCATCACGCTATGTTTCCTTCTGCTCTTGACCAATACGGGTATTCAATTATTTCAGTGCATTCTTGCCTCCATAATAGTCGTGGCTCTGCTGGATATGTTCTCAAAATTCAAGCAATTACCAAAATTGTGGAATATTTCCAAGATAGACTGGGTCAGCTACTCATTTCTTGTCACCAACATTCTCCAAATCCGAAATTTTTCCGTGTTTTCTTACAGGCAATATGGGTTGTTGCTTTTGTGGCCACGTCTTGTATAGATGTAATGGATGGACTAACAATTGCCGTTGTGTTCGCTTTACTAACTACGGTATTTCGTCAACAGTGGTAGGTCATCGATGTCGTGTTTAAAGCGAATACAAAATTGTGCTCATTGTGAATTATTCGAACTTGTCTAGTTTATAGCTTTAATTTGATCTGAATGTCTTGCACTATTTACACTAAAAATAGGTTCAATATAATGTAGTCCTCAGATTTTAAAGCTACCCAGTTGAAAAAAACCTCCGGATTTTTGTACGACTGTGACTGAGGTATGGCAAAGGCTTCCACTTTTAGCGATCTCAAGAAAGTTTACTAGTGATAGTGAGCATCACAGCTTCTGCGCGTCTTGTTCTTCTGTTATGACAGATTCTACTCACTGTGTGTACGTTTTGAGGCCCAGCTGGCAAATTCTTGCACGTCTCAGAGGGACGACGGAGTATAGGGATATTAAACGCTATCAAGAAGTTAATTTCATCGAGGTAAGTCTCTATCTATAACAAGCTTTTTTTTCAAATAAGTGTCTTGCTCTTCTGTCCCCGTAGCCTCATTCATCGAGTAATAACTTGAGAGCAAAGCAGTAAAACCTCCCGCCGACATGCAAAACATACTCAGTGAGCTGTGCGTATTTGGAGGAAAGCGAACAAAGGTCACACTATTTAATCTGTGCTGTTGCAGTTTTTTTTTGGCAAGAACGCAACAAGATGTAAATTTTAAGTTTTACCATGTCATAGATGTGCTCTGGCTCGAGTTTTGGATATGAAAACGTTGCGCTGATTCCTAGGGTTAGGTGACCTATCAACAGAAAAGCCTTCCTCAAATCACAGTTCGAGACCAAGTGCATTTTATCTGAGATATAACAATAAACCGTCGGTAGAAGAAATATCCCATCAGGGCAATGAAATTTAATCATCTCCAGGATGTCTGCGTCGTTCGCTTCGACGCCCCATTGCTATTCACGAATGTTGAACGATTTCGTGAAATGATTGATACTGTGACGAGTGAGTGGATTCGTGTCGATCACGACTCTCAATCAAGTGAATCTTCATACATCACGTTGGTCAGTTTTCTCCCAATGGATTTCTACTTGCTTTTCTCTCATCCAATTATTATTACTCAGACTGACCAAAAAGCCCCAGCACATCATTTACCCAGCAAATTTCTCATTATCGACTGCTCCGGAATTGTATATATTGATGTGATGGGTGTAAATTGTTTGAAAGAGGTAAAGTTCATGCAAAAGAAGCTCTTTCAAACAGGTTTGATTAATAATTAATCATTTTGGTCGACATAGTTTAGGTATACGAGGATCTACTGGAAAAGTCGATCCATGTTTCATTTGCTTCTGCTAAAGGTGAACTTAGAATCTTGTAATCGTCTCGGTTTGACTTACTGAAATTCTAATCCAATTTCAGCAGCGGTACGCGAGCTCTTCGCAAATAGTGGACTTCATTCAGTCGTAAGCAAGGACAATTTCTTTCCCACTATTAATGACGCTGTTTTTTTCATAAAGCATCACCGATGATTCTCCTTCTATATTTGAAACAATTTTTTCACTGTTGAAAGCCATCACAAACTTATTACTATGTGCAAATTACTTCATCTACTGCTATTATTCTCGTCACCTATTTATTACGTTTCTCTGTTTTCAACCTTCTCCGTTCTTTTCCATTCAGTTTACTATTCAATTACTTTGAGTGGAATCCGTCAACGTGATCACTCAATAGGAAATCTGCCAATCTATCGTTAAATCATCAACGACAACGAGTTTTGGTACCACCACTCTATGAACCGTCGCCCCAAAAGGGAGATATTCGTAAATCTTCGAAATTTCGCAATTTTTTGGCACATGTACTCTTGTTGTAACTCAAAGTTTCGTGATTTTGATAGAATTATGCAGATAGGCTATGAAAAAGAGACTACGGTTTGCTCTGCCATCTGCACAACTTTTTTCTGTACGATAGTGACATTATTATTTGTGATATGCGGATGTAGAAAGATACGAACATCACCATATAATATAACATAGAAGAGCTACTCAAACCTTTCAATGAAGATCGAGAACTACTGAACTGTGTTCAATTAGTTATGTGCCTTGGTTGTGATACTTCTCGAATTGTTAGGTAAATAATGTTATCAACACAAATTTTACTTGACAGAACCGGTTTCATTGTATTAAAATCATGATATAATCTATTTCATGATTCAATTTTGAAGTAATCAAATATTCGATGGCGAAGGAATTGATAAAAAACTGCACACACCATAAATAAATTTGTCGTGGTCGATATTAGTTTTTTGATCGCTTCCCCTAAGTGAATTCGTAGTTCTTGAAGAGTTAGACTAAGTTTTCGGTGGCGGGTGACTCTTTTTTGATCCAAAAAAAGCCGTAGGCAAAACGCTCATCGTCAAATTTTGCCTCATTTATATAGTAGCAGTGTCACTGCCGTAGGGCAAAGAGCGCGTACTAATGGTAAGGTCAACACTGTTATGATTGAGACTTCCGGTTCCATTGAGGGCTGTGCCACCAAGCAGTCAACATTTGATCGGCGTCATCTGTATTACAGTTGATGTTGAATCCTCAAATCCAGTGATGTGCAGTGGTGTGCAAAAACATTTGCGTCAGGCGCGACTTGAACGCACATTTCACCCTTTCCGAGGGCGCGGGTGTCAAAACGGGCGTCAGTTGAGCACGCGCCCCCGGATAAGGTGAAACGTGGGTTTGAATCCTACCTGACTCAAGTGTTTTCGCACACCACTCACATAACTTGGTATACTACAACATCATAACACCACAAAAAGCGGTCAAATAAACAGAATTTGTTTGCATTCTCAAATCATCAAAACACTTCGCGGGCATTGGTATCATATAAGCCGAAGCCACGATTACTCATGGACACATTTTGATAATGTACCTCATTATTTTTCAGACTAATCAATAAACAGTCAAAGGTGGAAGGGATAGCGCAGTGAATAGTGATGCACACAATCTCGAAGCAACATTCGGCCTCATCCCCAGCGCTCTTCTGCTAGTCCGCTTGGCGGTGCCTTAGCTCTGCTATCACCAAATCGCAAGAAGAATTTTCTCAACCAATATTCTGCGACATTCGAAAATAAGCAAAATCCTCAGCCAGCAGCCGACGCAACAGCTAAAAAAGATGAAGGTCTTTGTGAAGAATGAATACGAGGAAACTATTTGAATGCAAGAAGTACTGATCTGCATAGCGTATGTAATGACGAGTCATGTAAATGAAGTAAACAAATAATCAGCGGACCTATGAGCCTTATCTGACCAATTCCATATTGGAGCTTTCGTGGTCTAGTATTTGTTGAAACTGGAGACATGAGCCTGGCAGTTTATAAGTGTTTCGCTGGTGATGACAAAGAGCTAATAAAGCTGATGTTTTTCTGGAGTATAAACAACAGCGTCATACGTAGTGCAGGGAAAATTATGAGAAATATATTTGATGGTTCAGAGGATCAGTAATTCATGCTTTTAGAGTAAGAAAACTATTAACTGACTAACAAATGCCAGCAGACTCCAACGAATTTTATTTCATCTTGTAAAGTTTACCATCGGATAAATTGTTATTGCTTGACGTATACGTCATTATTACTGCACCATTTGAAGAATTATGTGATTCATGTGGCAGTGAATGTGTTGAAATTTATGACGCTTTTGTCCACTACTTTCACAGATTTATGAGCTCTCATACTTCAACATCTTTATTGGTGAAATAGCGTAAAAATGCTGTCATTAATGATAATCGAACCAAAATTGCCTATGTCTTAGTTTTTCATGTTACATCGACGATGCTCGATATTTACAGAAGTGGGAGAAATATTTGATTAGTTTCTTTGATTCCGACGTTCTAACATCTCTCGTTCGGCAGCAATTTCCCGACGTAGGTACTCTCTAGCAATTCGTAAGGAAGGGAGTTGATCGAATAGTCTCTCTAAATGAGATATCAAATTAGTTCATAAAAAGTTATATTCGCTAGAGAATTTGAAGGACTGTATTTTTTTCCATGATTTTCCCAAGATTAATAAATTCACCGTGAGAATCTTCATCGCCACCACTGTTCAACAGCGTCTCACCTTCATCGGCAACATTCAGCTGCCCGCGTACTTGGACAGAATCGCTTTCAGTGAGTGCTCTTTTGATATCTCCTAGAAATACTCTTTTGAAATTAAGCACCACTTATCTAGCGCTACTGTTCTGTTATACCGCTACTTCATGTTGAGTGGATCGCCACTTTACAATGGATATATTATCTGTCAATTTATTTAACCTGGACTAAGGTTTTTTCTAACAGCGCAAGTCCCTTTCCTTTCATCGTTCGATTTGCCTCGTCGGTTACTCGAGTGTTCCATCTCTTTCACTATGAACGTAGAATAATAATGAAACGTCTCGTTCCAATCTCGAAGATAGCAGAGCTGGGACACTCGTTATTTATTGTCGTATTGTGTTGGTAGAGGGTGGTGGCAAAATGGCTAGTGATGCCTCTGCACGGCTTGACACGAAGTCACTCTTTCACTACGCGTGGAAGTAAGAGGAATTCTATGGAAAACAAAGAGCAAAAAAAATTGGCAGTTGGTCAACCATTTGGGAGCTATGCCGTGCATTCTAATCCAATCGAAACTGCGCAGAGGTGACTAAAGTGTATTTGAAACTAATTAGTACGTACGAAGGCCGAACGATTTAGCTAATAAATGTTTGTATTCTTTCAAACAATTCTAGCGGCTACTGCTCCCAAGACCGGACAGAAGGACTTGATGAGCTTGAGGCGCGAGATTGAACCAGCGATCACATGTACACTGCGAGCACCTCTAACCACTGTATTGCACACATTCTTTCATTATACTCCATAAATTAATACTCATACCTATCGATTCTGTCAGAAGTCAGGCCTTATTCAGTCAGTATTGAAAGTAACCACCAAAAGTGCTTTTTTTATTAAAAAGGTTTGGGATCAGTTTGGCGACTCTCGAAAGAAGTACTCTGGGGTCAAATCTGTGCATGTTGCACAGCATCTTTAATCAATGTGTTACCCAAATTCAGCAAACTAATAAAAATCAAACGTATTGTATTGTATGTGATTGGATATGAGTAAGGTTTTGAGTGAAATCAATTTTGTTGATGCAAAAGAATTGGCGGTTTATGCAATGCTGAAATTTCTCGCTTGATATTGGGATAAATTCTGAATACGGTCGTTTGCCATTTGAAACAAATTCGAAAGGTAAAGAATAAATGGATGCCTCATAAATTCACCAAAAATTGAAAAATCGAAGCCATTTGTCGATCAGACTGTGACGTGCTACGAAAAGTGGATAGTATACGAAAACCGGCGACGATTAATTCAGTGGTTGAGCCGCGAACAAGCTCAAAACACTTTCCAAATCTAAATTTGCACTAAGAAAAGGTCATGTTCACTGTGTGGTGGTCTGCTGCCGACCTGATCCGCTACAGCTTCTTGAATCCCGGCAAAATTATTCATCTGAGGAGTATACTCAGCAATTCGATGAGATGCACAGAAAACTGCTACGTTTGCAGTCGGCATTGCAGTCAACAGAACGGGACAAGTGTTTTTTCGCGACAAGGCGCAGCCACATGTCGTACAAGGAACATTTCCAAAGTTTTATGAAGTGGGCTACGAAAGTTTGCCTCATCCTTCACGACTGACTTTGAGCCCACCGACTACCACTTCTTCTAACATCTCGGTAACTTTTTAAAGCGGAAATGCCTCCACAACCAACAGGATGCAGAAAAAGCTATCCATGAGTTAATCGAATTCCGATACAGATCCATAAGGATATATTTAAAACTACTTATCATTATTTGAAATTTATGATGTAAAACTGTAATTACTTTTCATCAATCTAAAAGCTGTTTCAACGCTCCAAATGTAGATTCTAGAGTAGATGCTGCTTCCAGTTCAAATCGTCCTGCTAGATTTTCCGTGCAATCAACATCCAGGGAACAAAAAGTGCTCCAAATGAGAATTTTTGTCATTCTCCTTTTATTGACGAAGCTTACACGACGCATTTATGGATCTTGATTGTTTCGCCTGCCTTCACTGGAACCACAATGATTTGCGCTCATCAAATTGCAGCCAAACTTGTTTGATAAATCTATTTCTGGAAAACGAGGGGCGGGGTAGCGCAATTATTAGCAATTTAGTGTACCAGGAATTCCCTCCACCCCTATTGCAATCAATCAGTTTCAAGGTCCTTTTCAGCTATCACAAAAATGAAAAGAGAACCGTTTTGGCCGGCTTTCTACAACAGTCATAAAGAAGACGAAATCCTCAAGCAACAGCAGAAGCAGCATGTGGGTCATCCGAAGATCGTTGTGGAAGATGAATGCGAGAAGTGGTACCAGCAAAGCAAACATAAAAACTGCTCGTATAAAAGTTTTTACCATATATTAGAAATTTTTGTTTAGTAAAAGCCGACAGCTGCGCGTGGGGAAGACCAGAGAAGAGCGTTCTGTCATACTTACAATAGCGAATCAAAAATGAATTTTTTCTAAAAGTATTTGTGATTAATCAGGGAAAAAACAGAACACGTAAATAACAGCAATATCAATAAGAGGGGAGGGGGATTGTTAGGATGAGAACACTGTGTGACATCGAGTGATTTTACGTAATGTAAAGAAATATTGAAGAAAAATTATTCACTCTTCGAACTCCACTCACAACTCAAAAAACTTCTTCACTCACCTACAGCAGTTCCAAGAATGAGAATAGCGACCCACATACTGAACATTTTAGATAGCTGTGATGGGCAGTCGCAAAGCAAGCCGGCAATCTCGCTTGTCACTAGCTAGTGGCCTTCGTCAGATCGAGGCGGACAAAGGTTCTGTATGAAGTAAGCTACAGAAATATTGCTTTTCTATCAAATGATGAACGAATTCTTAAAGTCATGCATTGAATATGAAGACGAAGTACTATTAGAGAAATCCACTGTATGTGAAATTGTAACAACCTAACCAGGAGAGTCAGTCATCCTAACTCATGATTAGTACATTTCGTACAACTACCACATAAACTGTGGATTCTATGAAGGTACGAAGATTTCTATCGATGAACGAAATTCAACAGCTGACGCCATTTCAGTCATTGCGGCATATATATGCCATCCGAGGTAATCGTTGACTAGTAGGTCAATCATAGTCGCCCAATTGTTAACCGGTATATCGACTGCGATGATCCGGATTCATCATCAACGCCATCAACTTTTGCGATCAGCGCACACAAGCTGATTTTTAATGTGAATTCCAAATCCAAGCGATCAACAAAAGCATCGCAATTATTTTCAACCGGGCATTAGCAGATAAATAACGATAATCGTCCGTTAGCGCTGACGTAATCCACCTACATAGATATGTGCTATGGGTATAGTCGGAGGACGTTTGGCGGAGTAGTTCCGAGATGGCACCGCAGTATGTAAAGATAGCTGGTTGAGCGCCACACCTTAAACTGAAAAGGGCCCTCCATCTTTTCGAGAAGGTCAAAATGTCAGTGGATATCAGTGAAAAGAGTTATGAGCTAAATTCGTATCGCCATATCATCAAGCGTTAATGAATGAGATAAATATGCATTCAACTGCCTCTGAAATGGTATTGGAATCGAATACACGATAATCTTCAATCAGCCTTTGAGGAATTCATCAAAGCCTATCGCTCTATCTGTCTTTCATTAGTTTCACTACACGATTTCTTCTATACTCAGTTCTCCAATAGTTTATCCTTTCAGGTTGGTGAGATTTGGAAGAGCGCCGAAATGTGAAAGAGACCTTCAACCGCCACTAAACTCATTGAAGGTCAGGCGAATCTCAACATTTCATGAAGAAATTCACTTTGAAGTGAGCCTGAGTTATAGTGAAGCCCGTAGAGCTACTCCTAGATGCCTCGTCACCAAGTAGTGGGAAAGAATGTTACGGTCCCCAAAGCGCGATGATGCTTGTGTCATTTATGAACTTATTGGGTAATTTTAGAGCGTTATAGCGACAAATGGCATAAACTGGGGACCAGCTAAATTTTCTACAATTAACGTGATTATAAGTTAAGGACAGGATAAAATGCAGATGAGCATAATGTGTATAGGTTAGTTTTTCGGTTTTTCCTTTTTAAAGCTCGATTTTGCTGGAATGATATTCTTGAGCTTGAATAACAGAGACGCGCTTTCCACTCGCTCAATATTCTTCATCAGATCTACTGATTTCCTTCCTAAATATAACTGGTGATTTCAAGCACGACGTTTATCAATTTAGATTAGAGAGTTATGAATAAAAGTTTGGCAAGTCCCAAGACCGCTATCTATCGACTTCGGTGCTCATAAATACACAGTTTTTCTTGATAAGCCAACTTAAAAAGTTGCGCTATAATTCAATTTACTTGTGCAGTTCGCCTTATTCAGAGCCGTTTTCATTAGTCTTTCACTAAGTTGCTTAACTGGGCCAACTACGCAAATTTTGCATGGATTAACATTACACCTTTCGCATCAAGATAAGTCTTTTATACGTCGAATAATGTGTTATAATAAAGCAATCTTTTCTAAGGTTCATGTATGAATTCATGAAATTCATTCACCATCCTTCGAGAGCCCTACACGCTGAGATTAATAGTCCTCCGCAAGAACGGTGATTTCTACTTCAGCATCTACTCCTTTATGTCCCTATATCCCATGTGATCCTAGTAAAGCGACTGATCCAGATTTGAGCTTGCTGACTAGGTGCTCCTCTATACGAACACAGAGTGACTTAACCAATTCGTCATTGCATTCGTCCCTCTGCACGCTTTATAGAGAGTCAGATAAACTGTACGCGCATTCATGCAATAACCGTCTCTGTCTAGGACAAATTATGCAGGTTTGCGTGGCACATAATCGGTCATACAAGCGGATGTGAACTTACTGACTCCTCAGAGTAATCGGCAATTATTTAATCAGTCTTACCAAAATCTTTGAACCTGTCCTTCTCGAACAGCGCTTTATAACGATACCTAATACTAAAATTTCTTACTCAGCGGACACGAGGTTGTTAACAGAATATTTATTCAGTTTAGTATAGGCATTACAGCTATTCAACAGAACATAGACAATATAAAAAATACAATATAGACAATTTCGATGGCTGACGTTCAAGCGAATCTTACCTCTTCAGAGCCTGGAAAGATCAGACTAATTTGCAATTTACTCAGCAAAATTCTTTATAACCCTGGAAGAAAGACGTAATAAACAAGTTTTCGGAGTGCATAGTAGCTCTACTTCAAATCACTCATCGTTTATTTGTTCTTTTTGAGTCTTCCAGTTATTCACTGAAGACAAGTCATTTAGAGTTCTGTATAGGTAAGAATATGCCTGACTTAGGTTGAGAAAATTAGCCTGAGCTAAGACGCGAAGACACGCGTGATTTCGCGGCACCTCCATTGCCGTTCATTTTCAGGTTTTAGTAATTATAAAAAAGCCTTCAAACGATTTTCGCGCAGGTTTCGATTTTTTGTGCGAGGATAGTTATGATACCTTTACATCGAAATCTACGCAGTTGTGTTTTTGTCCTCTATGTGTGCATAATGGATTATTTTGTTTGCATTTGCGTATTCCACATAAGCGCTCTTTTATACAGACGCAGAGAGGTCTACCCGTATCGTTAATGTTTTCAATAAAAAAAAAACATTAGCAAAGAGGAGTGCCTCGGAATCGCGGGTGACCTCGTATCATAGTTCAAGCTAATTTTCCGATCTGAGTCAAGCAGGCCCCAGTACTTCTATCATTCGATTCTTCTTCACTGTTCCATAACATTTCCTTGCATTTCCAAGGATAGCCAGGCTAAGGGGATTCGTTCATTGAATACATTACTAATAACTGGGCCACCCTCGCTTTGTGCTCATTCTAAGCACTTATAGTACTTACTAAATGATCTTGCACTATACAGAGCATCATGTTTAAGTGTCGCAGTTAAGTTTTAGGAGGTGCTGCAGCAAACTGTTAGTGGCGCTGTGTATAAGGAAGTAGGATGTTGAATAGAACGCCGGTTCGATCCTCTTCCTGACAATTTTTTGCGATGAATCAGTTGCGAAGCCTTAGTTCGACCACATCCAAGATTGTGAGGAGAATCATCCTGACCACTCTTCTATGACATCCGAAAAAAAGACGAAATCTTCGAATGGGGGCCGGAAGCGACATTTGAATTATTAGCAGACTTTTGCGTATGATCAATGCGAGGCACCAGAACATTGGAAGAAGTGCTCGTGACCATAAATGGATGAATTCTTTCTATTTTGACTACCACTTGCAGTGGTATGATGTCATAGTATATCGGGAGTAAGATGTGGGTTCGAATCCCGGCTGACGCAGTTTTTGCACAGCACTCCACTTATTGGGCATAAATGGAGAGTTGG
Organism: Parelaphostrongylus tenuis; assembly: GCA_019055375.1. Lineage (NCBI taxonomy): Eukaryota > Metazoa > Nematoda > Chromadorea > Rhabditida > Metastrongylidae > Parelaphostrongylus > Parelaphostrongylus tenuis. The sequence goes on along the minus strand of JAHQIW010000923.1, from coordinate 62,934 downwards.
ATGGCCTATCTTCATTGGTAATGCAGGCCTCAGGATCATTATCATTCGTTTCTTTTTGGTGCAATAGTCGTCCATGATGGGGATCTATTTCGAACATGGCGACGCACGCGAAGCCCATTACATATTCCAAATTTACTGCCATCTGCAGATGCAAACGGTTTATGTTATCCACAGACAAGTCCGCCCATCGTTTGAATGGTCGTCCTAGCGGAAGTTTGCATTCTTTTGGAATTCAGTCCACTGTTATTCTATCCATCTGCCATCCTTCTTCTTTCTACAAGAACGGATCATCTGTGTTTCGCTATTGTTGTATCTTGTGAATCCCGAAAAAAGGATGTGTTTCGATGATTGAACTGCGCAATCCGTCTAGACGTTGTGAGTGCCGATTAAGTATTCAGAAGAGATCGTTCAAATGCTCCTCCAGTTCTTTGCAGTATTCCTGACATTGTCAAGGCATGAGCCCGCTCTCTGTTGCCCAGCAGAACGCTGGGAGGACTGCTGAATCAAAAAATAAACCCGCAATTTGGGTGTCCGTTATTTGATCGACAGCATCATTGAGAGACCTGGAGCGGCCCATGCTGCTTCCCTTCTTCTCTCTAGTTTATCTTCATGCTGATCTCCCTGTTCAGTGAACGCCCAATTACATGTGCGAGATGGTTTACGTAGTAAAATTCTTACACTTCCAGTTACTCATTATTGCAATACTAGTTCTTCATAAACTAGGTCTTCATCCGATATATGCGTTGCCTGACGTTTTTCCTACTTCGTTAAGATCATTGAGCATCGTCTCAGTGTCACTGATACTTTTCGGAAAAATAACAACGTCATCCGCAAAACGTAGGTTTGTTAGAAGTTCCATCAATACGTGTGCTCTTCTCGTCCCAGTTGAGGTTCATGTGACCATAGGTCATGGGAAATGGAAAAAGGTTGAATGCAACAACAACTTGAGCATCTACATTCTTATTGAATCTCTTTAAAAGATTCCAGCAGCAATCAGAACATGCAGAATTAGGTTCAGATTTCTGAAAATTTCCTTGACAGGTCCTTCTTTCATGGAAAAACTTCGAAATTCCCAAGCAGATGTCATATCATAGTATTATACTGACGTTTGCCGTGCGTTGTTTCCTGGCATATGGCTGCTGCTGCTGCTGCAGTTGTGAAGTGTGCCACCTGACCAGCCGACGAGTGTTTGCCTTCATTTTACTGGAGCAGAACGCGAAAGAATCTAAGTTCCTTTGCCTGTTTCTCTTATCATTACTTTAATTCTCTTTGCTAATAGCGATCTTTGTATTCCTTTCAATCTGTCCCTATCTGTATATTGTCTAAACTCCTGTTTAACAGCATTTTTTCAATTTACTGATAAAAATAAATCCATCTCAAAAGTTATAAACAGAAAACCAACGATGTCGAGTGTCAACACTTCATATAATTCTACATAATTAAGTAGGTGGAAGCTTCAATGACCACTCCTTATTCGTCATTCACCACAAGCATATTTCCACTTCCGCTTCCTTGCGAATATCATCAAAGAGATTGGTCTGCTCTCAACGTGATAGCGCGAGTTTCGCTCTCATTCTTTAGAGAAAGTCTATGCCTCTTATATGCCAGTATACCGTTCTTCATGTTTGTCTATCGCAAAGTCTTTACAGCACAGCAGCTCCATCTCCGCACCAGATATCACGCTGATTGTGAAAGCAAAATATTTATTAACATTCTAACCACTCAAAGCAGGCTTATAGTTGTGTAGTCAGTGTGGTTGTAAAATCTTCTGGATAGTTCGGAAAGTACTCCGCGCGGTTGAATTCGAACCCTTCGAATGTATACTGTTGTAGGTTTATAGATGGAAAACATTTGCAGAGGTTTGCTTTGTTGAACAAGGTTGAGAGTGGCTGAGCGTATTTTCTATCTCACTTGGGTGAATATTCCTAGCCTTTCGATAAGCTTTCAGTGACGTAAGCTAATTTATCGCAGCGGTATACAGGTTCCTAGAAAGTATATTAATTCGAGAAATCATGAAGTCGAAAATGTAAACAAAGAGCAGTCTTTCGACTTCAATCGTTTGTAGGCTTTCCAACGATTAAAATCCTATTTTTCAGCTCAGCTGAGTTGGTGGCATTTTCGAATTATTTCAGTGAATTTCCTTGATTGTGGATGGATCAACGGTAATGCAATAGTGCCTTGTGATTAGAAAATTCGTTCGCAAAAACTTGAGCCGATATTTTCACATGTGCCGTCGAGATCACATAAAGTTTTGCACAAGGACTAATCCTTCATAATATGAAATGTAATCAACAAAGCGATAATGGTGCCGGACATTCGCTTTGATTTCCCAAACTTCACCGAGTTGGCTCTTTCTCTCGTGTTCTTGAGAGTGGTTTTGAAGATTTGCTGAAGCGACATTGCCTTTTCTAATTACACTTCCACACAAAAATGTCACTTCCTTCAAGAAAAGCGAAAACACGATCGTTAGATTAATGCCGGATTAATACGTACTGCATATGGTTTCATTGCTTATCTAAAGCATCCACGAGCATTTCAGTCTTCATGAAATTGATTGTGCTAGTGTAGCGCTACTTTGCATCCTATATTTTAGTAAGCTTCATAAACCTGGATCCGATACATTTTGCGTAAGTACCTATTCTCTTCAAATGACTGCTGCTCTTTCAATACTCTAAAAAAACTCATTTTTCCTTCACTTTATTTCAGTGCCTTAACACCTCACCGGCATTAAGTATTTATAGCCAATCAAGTAGCTTGTAAGGATGTAAAGCATATTCCATCGGATTTCATAAATCCTTTGTAATCGAGGTATTCTACGTGTCTTCAAATCCGGGTTGTTATTCTGGTTAGACAATCTCATATGACTTCCCTAAACTAAATTGTAAGCTCAAACATCTCAGAGTCGTGACTTTTCTCTTCTTAAATCCGTGTGGGTATATCGTTTCACTAAAGCCCTAAAAAACAGCTGTCTGTAGATGATTTTATATAACAATAGCTTCAATACCACTATCATAAAGCATTCGAATTTTTCAATCTGTTATTCAAGGAAGATTTCGACAATGAAATCTTCCTAAATGCTTTGGACTGGTATAGAAAATTCCCAAATGGTAATGGACTTGAGACGGCGTTTTTGAGGAAGTCCTGTTTATTTTTTCATGAAGTGTCACTGAGGAATACTACATAGAACTGAGTAGCGTCGCAGAGGGGATGGCGTGCGTACATGGCCCCATGTAACGACTTGCACCAGATTGCCAATTCTAATGAGTCAGTGTCTTATATCCTCTTATACCAATATGGTTCCACGTCATCCATGTACGATGGAATAAGATGCTACTTAGCAAAGGTTAATTCTGAATCTTTTCTAGACAAGAAAACGGTCAACCTTTCACAAGGCACTTGAACATATCAGCCATTGAATCGTAGCACTCCTATTAATGTTTATAGCATCAAAAATGTTCTAGTTTTGATCAGAAGCAGGAATGATAGTTCCAGGCTCAGGTACCGTATATCTGAATTCACATATAACATATGGCGGCGACAATAACATGATCCATTGCTTTGTTTTGATATGAAGAGCACATCTGGTGGATGAGCTAAAACTTATTCATAGTAGTCCATTGAATACACTCTAATCTTCAAAGACAACTTTTCCAAAAACGTCTCTCAAAAATGTTTGGGCTCCTGATTGCTGTTTTCCCGGCTTCGGTGTGGGAATCCAGTAAACGTAAATATATCTCACCATATTTTCGACTATTTTCTTCCTGCTCCACTATCTGTCGGCTGTCACACGATAATTGCAGTAAAAATGTTGAAGAAGTAACACATGCCCCGAACATCAGTTTGCAAAACTTCAGCTCTTTAGTTGGATCCTAAGAGGTTTGAAATGAATCCGAGTAGATAAATGACCTATGAACTCCCAAATAGCATCAGAGTTGAACTTTATGCTTCTCATTTCCAACCATATCTCAGATTACCTTTCCTTTTGTTCGCTATTTGGAAAACAGCAACTTACGCAGCAATTGGTAAGTTCGCCTATGGGATTCAAACGATATGAGATAACGAAAGTATTTGTTCAAATGATGCACGGTTGACATAAAGTCTCTACTCTCTATAGAATGAATGATAAATCTGCTAAAATATCAACAATTGTAGAATGAAAAAACGACATCAAAAGATAAAAGATTAGATCTTATGACGTGGATTAATTCCTGAAATATATGCCATTTAATCTCCATTCATAGCACCGTAGAGGCTATTGAATGCGTATATGACCCATAGAATGACTTGGAGAGGTCTGCCTGCTCGTCTAGTCAATTTTCATCCTTGTGGACAGATACACTTCGGATTTGTCGATCACAGAACCGAATGCGTTGGTTAGCCTGGAGTGTGTTTGAAGCTATGGCTTTGCATTCATTGCATGGCACCTTCAGACACCACGCACGTCCCAACAAATATCAGAATGTGCCAATAATAACGAATTTACTTCAGTCAAATCAGGATCGTTTGAACCATCAACCACTTTCGCTGACGGGTAATTGCTGATAACACCGATAGACTAGCAGCATGGCTGAGGGAAGACAAAACATCTTGGCTAGTGTGGTGGATAAATTGTGAGCCTCCGTGAGAAAAGACTAGATAATAAATAAAACGTTAAAGCATTGAAATGATTTCGTTTATGACACACTTAAGGAAAAAGCAATAGCGAACATGCGGTGTCCTATATACAGTGAGCAGTTCCTGGGTCTATCCGAATATTTGAACGAATATCGTAATGGGAGTGAGGTGTCGGTTAATGGGTGAATGACTTGTCATTTTATGTGGCGATATTCCATTCTAGAAATCCACTTCATTTCATCAACACTGTGATCCACTGAATTAGTTGAACTTCCTTATATTGATAACATCTGAAGCTCATCTTATTTAATATGATATTCTTACATAGTCTCAATTCAATTTATTCAAGTTAAGCCCCGATTATGCCTTATTATCAGAGGTCCATCTAAGCACACAGTTGATTCCCTCATTCAACCATTGCTCAAGTCGTTCTCTTTCTCCCTTTCTATCTCCATTCCTCTCTCGTGTTTAATTTCATTTTTCTTGTTATTTATTCGTAAGTTCATCATATTGCATATGCTTGCCGATGTCTCAAGGCGATGAGTTTACTGAACACTTTGTAATCTTGGAGCATTTGTTATTCTGGTAACGACAAAAAACCGCCCGTAGTGGTAATTAAAATATGTCTGTTGGTCGCTGCTAATTCCGCTCGCTCAGTAATGCGATAGAATATCCTATACTTGGCCGCTTTGGAACAACGTTATGATGTTATAATTATAAATATATATATCCAGGGATACTGAATAATAAGCAAAACTTTCGCCCTTAAACGGGACAGGGACTCTATCTCCCCTGATGTCGAAGGTCTTGCAGACCACTCAGCATCCTTAGATGCATAATTATAACATCATGACACTATGTCAGAGGTGAAATAAACAAATTCTAGTATATATATATATATATATATATATACATATTATATGTATATAGCTGGCAGCTCAATTGAATTTAATTCCGATTTGTGCTTACTAGACAAACCCTTGACGATTGGTCGCTAACAGCTTCTACGCCTCATCTAGAAGAAAGAGTGGTAGCACAGCTCACAATATCCGTCGTTCATTTTTTTTTTCTTACAAACTCTGTCACTAAGGTAATTCAGTATTTTAGCTGTGACTTTTGTCGACTGTGCTTAGCTAGGTTTGCTTTTAAATAGGGATTGCAACTCAAGAAATAAGTCTCATTAGCGAAAATTGCATTACATGATTTTTTCTTTTATTTTATCACATCTCTAGAATATAGCTAGACAAATTCCTTTAATTGTTATACGGTTAAGGACAAGTTGTTCATGTAGTCTCAATATTCGTCTTCATCATAGAAATCATTCTCGCCTTGAAAGAAATCGAGTGATAGCCTCTTGTATTACAATAACCGGCAGCAACTGCCTATGACGATGGATTCTAATAGCCATAGAATCGTGGCATTCCAGAAGAAATTAAAATGATCAAATTGTAGTCGAGTCCACACAGAAGTTCAACCATCTTCGCGGATAAATTATATGATACCAGCTGAATGAAGGAAATGTCAACAAAAACAACGAAATCAGTTGCTCAACTATCTGTGATCTTAATATTGTTGAACTGACAGGAAATTTACCAAAATTCAGCATTTAACTGGAATTTTGTAATAAATCCCATTCTGAGGCAAATGCCATCTAAAATAGCTACGGAATAAAGGCTTTTGAGAACTAGTCAAAAAGACAGGTAGGACTTGTATCCAAAGCATTATTATGTTAAACATAAAGGGATAGATAACTTCTGAACTAGCCTTCATAAGGAACGGACTTAATAACGCTAATAAAAAGTATCTAAAACGTGGTGGTCAGGATAACTTTGTCGGAATTACGCAAATTCTACATGAAACATTACTTAGTCAAATAGTTCGGAGCCGATTGCATGACCGTATATGTAGATAGAAGGTTGCATGATTTAGCCTAGCGATAGAGACGAACATTGCATGGTCCAAGTACAATATATATGATCTTTTGCTAGACGTCTGATGATAAATACGTGAAAGGAGTAAACGACTTTCTGCCTGCTTAAAGAACATTAGAGGAAAACTCAAAAGCTGGATCAATACCCTCTAAATACCCACAGGACAGATGGACATGACGATGACGGCTATAAAATCAATGTCACAGTCCTGGGAGACGAGTAGAAAATATCGGCGCGCGAAATCCTTAAGATTTTTCGAATAGATTCAAAAACTCATAAGCGGGGAGAAAGATACGGAGTTTGAATATTACAAAAGATATGAATGATATGACCCCTTATACCAAATTTTTTCCTAGTTTGAGTAAAGTTCATTTATTCATAGCGTATGGCAGCACATCGGTAGTCTTTGCCATATAGAGGAGCACAGGTGCTTTTTTATTAGTAGCCGATGGAATGTAAAAAATTCTCAACAGAAGTAGGGAGTGTTAGCTGAACAGTTTAGTAATATAGTACATTTCGTCTTGGCTCTGGTGAAAGCTTAATTGCCGAAACATTGGCTATCGTTCTAGAAGTAGAAGAACATTTGGTGACCTTACATAGGTCATAAAAAGAATAGTTCGTGCGATGACTGGTACCATTAAACTCATAAACGGCAACGTAGAATTATTATGTCAAACGTTCATTGCCATAATTCGTTATGAAAGAATGAGAGGAAAGAATTTTTGATCCTTTCTGATCATAAAGGAACAATTGGAAAACTGATCTCATTCGTTGGAGAATAGTTTTCACAGGTAGTAACTATTTGAAAGCTGAGACTTCAGGCTACAGCCCCACGCCGCCTGTTTTCGAAAAAGCCTTTCCCTGACGTTGCTACAAGAGAAGATTTCTTTCGTTGAGAAGTGCATATTTCTCGCTTGACAGAGCTCTTTTTTTGTACTATCAAATATCATTCGATAACGTAATCGTTTCTGATTGCAGTGTTGTGCCTAGATTATGAAAAAACCGTTCTGAAACGCACCAGGGTAAATAAGATTGATTTACATGCGCGAGCAAGATGGTCTTTGACCAATTCACCGGCCGCTAGTTGAGGCGGCAATGGTGGTTGCGCAATTATCGATCGGTCTTCGACCGGTCTTATGCTAGTGTGAATCTTTGTTATTCAGTTAGAAATTGTTCGTCCGCTCTGAAAAGACAACTACACATAAAGAGCATGACTGTGCCGCAGAAAGACTTAAAGTACTTTATTTTGCCATGAATCGGATAAATCATCATCCTTATAATCATTTCGATGGAATTCAGGAGACCAAGACGTTCTTTTTACTTCAACAGTGAATCAAAGACATTTAGATACTACGAGATTTTCTTTACACGCTCATAAGCTCAAAAATCGATCGATTATTGTGCACCACTATTGTTGTTCAAACCAGCGGCCGGTGAATTGGCCAAAGACCACCTCTCTCGCGCATGTTAATCAATCTTATTTTTCCTGGTGTGTTTCCGAGAAACGGTCTTTTCAGGATATAAGCACAGTGGAATAAGAAACATTTACGCTATCAAATGATTACTAATGGTCCAAAATAACAGCTCAGTCCGATGAGAAATATGCTCGTTTGGTACATAGCTTTGTGAAGGAATTCACAGCGTTATAAAAGTGTGTTTTGAAAGACCGGTAACTTGGGACTGTAGCCTGTAGTCGTAGCTTTCTAATGATTATTAGCACTCTTACAAAAACTTCTCTCCAGCGAATGATGTCGGTTTTCATAGTTCTTTCCTTGTAATCAGAAATAATCAAATTTTTTTCTGTCATAACATGATTCACGTAGAAATATATTGTGGTAGAAAAACAACTTCATCTTCGCGTGTTCTTCTCATCATCATCTCTGCCGTTCGTCATTCTTACAGTTTCTTTATGGTACACGTCTTGTTTAGACGTGCAAAAAGAAGCACTGTATAGGACTGAGTGGCTCTTGAATATTTCATAAGTGTAACCAATCTCAAATTCTTATATGAAACGTTTAGCTGAAAAATAAATCTCCAAGTTTTTTCTCAGAAAATCAGTTTCCCATTCAATGCCGAGTTAGACAATTAGATTCTAGTTTATATAAAAGTTTACACAATGTAGGTGACATAGCTTTATTATGATTGGTGTGTCAAAGATAAAACTACCTTCAGAATTCTGAATCGAATTGAGTGCAAAGGAATACGGCACAAATTCTTAAAGAAGATGATAGTGTCCCACAATGTTAGTCTCATTAAACAGCTTTTTTCAGACTTTACGTAAGTTCAGCGGTAAATGAAGATGTTTAGTACTAAGTAGCATATCCACTAATGTTGAATGATGCGTAAAACTTTGAAAGTCGGGCCGGATTCGAACCCGCATTCCACTCTTTTCGGGGCGCGTGCTCACCATTGCACTACCGGCACTCATACTGCCATCACTCTTTCTTCGACACAATTATATCGATCTGTTAGCAATCAATCGTTAACGGTTTGGCCTGGGAGCCGATACCGACAATGAACGCAGTCACGCTGGCACGTATTGGATAAATGTATTATCCATGAGAATGCTTTTTATTCAATCGTTTCAGCGGTGTTGTGATGTTATTCAAATAAAAGAATTTCCATTGATAGTACCAAGTAGTAGTTGTAAGAATTTCATTGAGTCGTTCCAAAGCAACCGTTTTCGTGCATTTCAGCTTTTTCGGATTAACATTTCACATGCATGAAAAATGCCGTTTTTTTTGAGAAGCAATTGATTTTCAGGGTCCGAGAGACTTTATTTTTCGTCCAGTACGCCTTTTTAAATAAAACGTTCTCCAGAGAGCCTTAATGTCCTGTGCGCATTACAAACTTATAGCTGGACTGGATGAGAGCATTATCGCCCTCTTGCAACGAAGCTTTTTTCATCAATGCGCTAATGGTTGACGAGAAATGGTTGATGTTCATAAATAAGTATTGATCGAGTGGAAGCTCAGTTATGAATTTGCTCTGAACTTGAAAGTCCGTTGAATTTGTTCTATGCTATTTTTCTTTTCAACCAATCAAGACCTAATAGTTTTCAAATCTGAAGAAGCATGCTATACGAAGGTACAAGATGACACTAGTAGAAATGCTCTTCAAGCATCGTTAACTGAATGGTGTAAAAGAAATCTCAAGAGTGTAAAGGATCCCACATGACACCACAATGTGTTTGATGGAGCAATGTGACTGTATGAAAAATATAATTGGAAAACAAAATTAGCCTTATGAGTTTTTTAGTTTAGCCTTTTTTCATTTGAAAAAGCAAGCAATGTTGCCAAACTTTAGAAGCTATTCGGAGATCTGTTTTTGTTGTTTCAAGCCTTTCTTTATACCAAATTTCCAGTTCCTGTAATTGTGCGCCACCGAATTTGTGACGTTCATTAGCTGCTGTCATTCTAGAATGTAAAACGTGCGTTAAGGAAAAAAAATGGAAGCCCTATTGACGTTCTCGTTTTCACCAGTCCATGTAAATGTAGCAGCTGTTCGCTGGCTGTTAGCCGACTGCAAAAATTGTTTGAGGTGATGGAGAACAAGCTTTTCAAATCAATAATCCATTGCGGATGACAGCTTTGATAAAGGAAACCAATCGCAATCCATCAAAGAACTTCTGAACGGTTGCTCTGCTTTGATGTCGCATAGGGATTTTTGAGAAATTGTATCCTACTGTTATATAAACCTACGTTTCCTGGCAAATGTGGAAAAAGTGCAAAGCATTCTAGAACTGAACAACTACGATCATTGAATTTTTTCGCCTCTCGGAAATCGAGTACAGCACTGTGAAAACACGTGTAATTCAATTATTATTGCCGCCATGCAATCCACATCAAGTTGCTGGTTTTACCCCGATTGCTCGGACACACCATGCCTCCCGTAATTGGTTCCATGTTTGTCAGGATGGAGAAAAACGACTACTTGATCATCAGTAGGTCTGTGACAATTGATTGCATTGCCCACATACGCTTTCAATCATCTCTATGATCCTACGAAGGGAGTCGTATGCATGACACATCCTTGCAAAACTGTTTAGTATCGACACATCACTCATATCCATTCAAAAGAGAATGTTTCCTTTCTGTTTCTTTGAAAAAAGCTTATGGCCAGATTTTGCCCTTTAACAATGGTTCATATAAGACAAAGAACACAAGTATGTATTCTTCATCATTCCGATTAAAGAGATACTTTATGCTAAGAAATTATTTTTTCTATATCATATATATATATATTGTCCTTTAACAATGGTCCATATAAGATAAAGAACACAAGTATGTATTCTTCATCATTCCGATTAAAGAGATACTTTATGCTAAGAAATTATTTTTTCTATATCATATATATATATATATATATATGTTTATCTACTCATTTATTTATTTACATATTTATATAAGTATTTATTTATCTATGCCCATTTATCTGTCGTTGACTGGAACTTCTCACCATGTTGAAGAAATCCATAAACATTCTGAAAAAAAAAACAAGAAATCTATGGCGGAGGAGTTCCTCTCAAATGCTAGAATCTGAAAAATTCCTCAAAAGTGTCAAGCTGCTCAAGAAAGTTTATGTGTGAAAGTGGTGTAACGATGTTATCAGTACCGAATGTTATTAGGAGTGGCTGCCCACTCCGTGGATGAATCATCTATTTTACGACGTCTTCGGAAATTTTTTTTTGTGTTTACTAGGCAATCACTTCTGCGTTACAATCGCGATGATTGCCGGTCAGTGTCAGTAAGATCCGATATGTCGATAGGTCGGTCGGTCAGCTATCTCTCAATGCCTGATAAAAGCAAAAGGCGCCAAGCGACACTACTGATAATCAAATTAATGTAGGCGATGATAGATGACCTGCACCGACCCTCCCCTCGATTTTTTTTCGAAAATCGCTTTCTAATATCTCTAAATAGATGATTTGATTTTTTCTTCTGTAGATAGTCTACATATCATTCTTGCGAGATTAGTTTAAGTAACACTTTGCTTGCTCATCACTCTCTGAAATAGCAATATTCGTAAATTTTACAGTTTTGCAACTCTAACTTTTATTTACTTTATTATCACATGTTCTACAACGGTGGAGTACGATGGGAAGTATAACCGCAAGAGTACTGATAAACGAAAAAAACTGTGAACTTAATGTTTTTGTGCCATGACTTCGAACGGCTACTACCCTTGACACTGATCCAAAAGGCCATAGTGGCGTTTTGTTTCATGACACAGAACCAGTAGGTTCCAAATTTTGCTTATATTTCACTATTCTTGCGGTCTTGCTGTATTAGATTGTCAAAAAAAAATTCTTGAACAGCTGTTCGCATGAAATCTGTTTGCTACTTTAATTTTGCACCAGTCATCTCGACCGCATTAATGCTCTTTAGTGTGAGGAAAAAGTGGTATGACGTCGATTTGGTTCTAACAACAAGGATTTTGAGCCCAGAAAAATGGAATAAGCCAAGATATGGAAACACGAGTTCATTCACTCACATGTCGACCGATCTTCCAGCTCTAAGATCTTCGACTAGAGGTTTGAAGAGCTGAGACGGCACTTAGTACTAGATCAGAATCGGTGAGTGCTTCTGTGGGACTCCGATGCAGCCTCAAGTCTCTCGACAGCATTGTTTACTTCTCGGATTCCAAAAGTGCTGTCTACTCTGCCGCCTCGTCAAGTGAGACGTTCTCCCACCAACAGAAAACGCTGCCCAGATCTTCGTCAGCTGTCATTTTTTAGTCTTTCTCTTATGGTGCTTACCTTTTCTTATTACTAAACAGGTGAAAATCAGGTCCAGGAAATTCTTTCCTTTCCTTAAAGGAAGCGTCTTAGTGTACAGCAGTCAAAAGTTTGACTTCTTAAAATCCATTTTGTAATTTCGCCAAGCCACGAGTATACCTTGTCAGTCCGTTATATAGTGGAAGATTATACCACGTCATATTATAATTCGTTGTGCTCATAATAAAGCACACAATAATTAAAGATGTTATTCAATGCAATAGGGTTGGTGGTTCTAATCTCAAACTTTGTGCACTCGCAACTCTGCGCAAACCAAGCTCTTAATCTCTCAGAAAAACTGCAAATTGTTAAAAAATTTGGCGCGTGTGATGTAGACATTGACTTGATACATCGATAGGCTCTGGAAAGTCATTGAGTACACTAAATGTTCATTTGATCAGCTCTATGATGTTGCGGAGCCGAATGCATGGTATATCCCTAAAAAGATGTTGACCAACGCCCAGCGATTATTTACAATTATTACAAGCAAAGTGAGTGAATAACATATATATGCACATTGTGTCGCCTACAACACGCAAATCGAAGTGAGTTTAAGTGAAGTATATACATATATTCGCTCCCTCGAGTGACAGAGCAGCAGCCACTTCAAGTGCGAGACTTTTTATTTCTACTGCTTTTCGCGGGACGTCACGCAATGATAGCTCGTCATCCCGTTTACCCTCACAAGTCTGTGCTTGTATTTTGGGCATACTAATGCATAGCTTTTGAACTCTCTGAAGTAGACTTAAACCTCATTTAACGATCATGTCTCTGGAACGCCAGACCTTACTTATTTTCCACCCACCTAATCCTGACTTTCTGCCGCCGCATTGAACAGCACGCAATCCGTATATCCTACCACGGCAATATATACAATATGATTAACATATACGGAAGAAATTCGTCAGTCTAATGAAGCAGCGACAGCGAACGTACTTTGTATCCACCTGCGTCTCAGACCCATTTCAAAATTGCCACTGGCTCTTACTTACCATTACACTCAATTGGCCCAAATTTTTCAACGGTTTTTAATTATGATATGCTCATGTAAAGTTCATTGGAACGTAAGGCCGACATGTGTCCTAAGGCGAGTCACACTCACTATCTTTCACTGAGTTTTCTATTTCGCAACCATTCTGCTTGTTTAGTCTTGTTCTTTTTGGGACCTACTGGTAAACTTTCTTGATCCTTCAGTTTCTCTTGATATTTAAATTGTGAAAAAACCAGCTTCGACCACTCTTCTGATCATTTATTTGCTTTATCTGAAATCTCTTCCGCAGAAATATGTACTACTTATAAATATGGTGACGCTGATATTTTTCTTATACTGCGAGGCTGTCATAAATATGAACAATGCTGACCGTCAATCTTGATATTGACATGAGAGAAAAACTTAAACGATTTTAGTTTTATGTCTGTGTTCGTCATTTTGTGAAAAAAATCTCTACCAAGCCTTGTAATGAGAAAAGCTTTGTTTTCATGTACTTGAAATAACGAAAAACTGAACTACTGAGACGACTTAGTTTTTTTCCGAAAAGCAAAATTTTCATGTTCTTTTCTTAGTTTTAGTATTGAAAATTTTTCGTGTTCGAAAATCTGCTGATTCCTAACGTTGAAAAATGAGTTGTTCACAACGACTTTCGTTAAAACTTTTGAAACTGTTCTCCTACAAACTCCAATGACTCTAAAGGAATTTTATCTTATTTGTTTATTCATAGAAGAGCTTCTCACATTGCTCATATCGCTTTCTGTTCTGCAAAAATGTTGAAGAAATCGTTGAATCGTTTGTTGAACTGGATGTGTAATCGACTATAGTGTGAATGATGCTTAACCGACGTTGCCGATCAACAACATTCGATACGCTTGAGCTCATAGCAATCGTTCCAATCTATGCGATAGACACAATTCAATAATCGATCAGCACTTAGTCTAATTTTAGATGGAAACATTGAAAGAGAACAACAGCAACAAGAAGAAAATATTCTTCGAAGAAGCCGATCGACCACCGCCATCATATTATGACGGTAGTTTAGAAAAGATGCCACTGAAGAGGATTCCATTTCAGACACCCGATCCTGAAAGTGGGAATTAGCGTATTTTTTATTTTCGTTCGTTTTACAGATATTCGTAGTTTTTCTGTGTTCTTCGCTCTATTATGCCTTATTAAAACTTAGTGAGCTTTATGCTTGTCATTTTTATAAAAGGGATGAGAGAATCCCAGTGGTAAACTCTTGATCACCGATTTGGCTCTACCTCGTACGTCCGCCCTTTCATCTTTCCGAGGTTGGCGAACAGATATCAGACCTATACAGGAAAGACTGCCTCAAATCTATATAAGCTCGCAACATCCTCAATGGTAAAGAACTGAGAATGTTTAAGTCGAGTGAGAATGGAATTCCGAGAGCAAGCTACTCAATCATTAATCACGAACACTAATAATGATGATAAAATTTTTAGAAGGCTGCCAAACTTGCACCCGAATTATAGGATCAGCGGGGTTGAGGATGAGACAAGAAACCATGCTGAAGAACTTTTGCATTTGAGCCAATATATGAATTTGAATCATATGAATGATTAATGGACCTTATAAGTTCAAGTATGATGGAATTCGATAACACAATTCATGCATAGCCATTTCGTTATACAACGAAACATACATGGTTGTATCACTTATTAAATTGAAGATTTAGGAATAATTTCCTGAAAAAATTAAGCAAAGAAAGAAGATACAACATGTCATGTGGTCTGATAAGGGCTCTTGTACAGCCCGAGACATGTGTTTCGTCCTTACAGACTCATCAGCCGGGCAGAACCCGTCGTCTGTCGATCTTTTTATAGTCAGTTCTCTCGGGAGCGTTACACTCCTTATGAGAAAGTTGTCGACGACGTACGTTTTTACACTCTATGTCAAGAGAAATTTTCACCTAACACAGAGGTTTTGCACTCGATGCTAGCTGGCTGGTATTTTTATCATATTATACCAGTCTGTAAGTACGAAACACGTGTCTCGGGCTGTACAAGAGCTCTTATCAAACCACATGACATGTTGCTCAAATAGTAATGAAAGGGTCTATTGAAATTTGAGCGTGGTCTCAATAAAGCACTCGAAGGAAAGGTATAATATAAAGAAGATACATTTCTCCAATTGCATGTACATCTTATATGCTTTTTGTAGCAGAGCGGGGGCACCGTGGTCGAATGTTTGTGATGTTCGTCGCGACATCCGTGGGCCGAACCCCATCCCCAACACTGTTCAGCGGTCAACAACGGCCATCCTCTGGAACGCCTTAGAAAGGCTATCCTTGAGATTGCAAGTAGAGGCGCTCAACTAATATTCTATAATGTTCATGAAGGTTCATGAAGAAGACGAAAAAAACGATTGCATGCTAAAAGTACTGGGATCCGCACGAAGAAAAAGAGCACTGTGAAGACGGTTAATAAAGTACCTAGAAGTGTATAGTAGAGCAAATAGATTTATTTCGTGTGAACTGATTGTTTATTGGAAGGAGTACGAACTTTAAGATTTAGAGATATCAGTGTAATTTGATAACATATCTCGAGCCTTTCATGACGTCTGATATGGCATTTACCAACTGGTAGACACGTGATTCGGCATGGCAGCCTCAACGATGCCTTTCGATTTAGCCAGTCTCTTGCAGGGTATACCCTTCATATAGAAAAACCCTTCTTATAGAAGAATCGATGCCGAATTTCTTCAAATCATCGCGTGTCAGGTGACAGAGTCCCCCGACATTGCTGTGAACAAAAGTCGGCCGCTTATGGCTGATAAAATGAATCATACTTTTACATTCAACTGTTTCTATAGACCTAAAAGGAAGGAGTCTTCGAAATCCTATGTACTGCTTCAGCTGCTGCGTGAGAATTTCGTTCTTTTTGCGAATATCGTAGAATGCTGCTCGCGACGATTTTACTTGCAATCCCAGAAATATCCAAGACGTTCTTAGACGTTCAGTTGATTTATTGCAAGTGTTGGGAGAAGGGATTCAAAGAACGCTTTGCTTACCAACTTGCTCTTGCTAATACACCGTATCAGTATCTGCTGCGCTACTTCATCTTAAAAATATCATCGTAGCACCAAAATAATTCTGGAAGAGAATAATTATTTAAATTCCTATTTAAAGCATCAAATATCGTATATATTTTGAAACTATGAAAAGCTGAATTGTATATTCTCAAAGGTATCCTCATAAACAAATGCATTCGATACCTGTTAATGCTATTAATATATCAAATACATCACGCGGCCACAAGTGATAAGTCTTTCATCCTTATCTAAAATGACATAAAAGGTATGTGCTTTACGGAGGCGAAGCCAAATCTTTTTATACGAGGTCTCCTTGGACTCATGGCTCTCGACGATGAAGGTAACACCGGTAGCATGCCTTTGACTTTACCGCATCTTAAGGTGAGTCTGAGCTGAATCTTCGGAGTAGGCACGAATTTGGGTGACTCTGAGTATTCATATCTTGAATGAGTCTAATCACGACGGTAAATCAGTGGTGTTTAAGATTATGGAAATCTATAGTAAAGGAAGAATCTGAACTTCACTATACTTGTGTAATGCAGCTTCTGTTGATAAAATTCTTGATACTTTCCTAACCTATTAAGACATCTTATTCTTGAGAAAATGGCATAGATGCGAAGATGTATCGTCATCAATATCGTTATCAAAGTATTTATGCGAATTAGTCTAGTTTTGAGTTGTTCAGTATATGAAAAACGGGAGAATTGTTTTGGTTCCAGTTGCCTATTTATCTTCTTGATGCACTTTCATTTTACTCCACGCAGAAATAAATTTTCGGAAATTTCTTTGTCATCGGATATCGAATTCGGCAGTCTTTTATGAAATAGATTGATGTCTAGTTGGGGATCCCACCACAAATGAAAGCCGCCCGTCTCAGTTCGAGATCGGATATCTTCGATAGTTTGATGCTCAGCAAATATTCCATATAACTGAGAGAAATTCACAGAAAAGTGCTAGATTCTCGAAAGATCAGATAATTTCTATCGTTTGTCAGTGATTAGATATCTTTGATTGTTTGAATGCTTAGCAAATATTCGATATAACTCTTTAGTCATGAAAATCTAGTCGCCTTCACCATGGTATTTAGGGCTGCAAATTGTTAATACGTCTCATTTATTTTCCCTAATCATAGGAGATTTTTCATTTTCCCAATGAAAATTAATTGCGCTGTGGCATAGTGTGACAACTCCTTTGGAATGAAAGATACACTTTTGCAGCGATTAGCAATCATTCTACATTGTTTAGATCTACATACTACTACAACAATATGAGATTTACATACAGAGCTTGACGTAAAAACGCATCGTTGTTTGTACCGTGCTCGCTGCTAGTTCTAGTCTCAGCTGTCAGAATGAAATTGACTAGTATGACTTGTATTCGAACTACATGATGGTTTTCTTGATAGGTCTACTGAATGCCTTGTCGTCACGATGAAACACGCGGATTTCAGCGCAATTTCCATTTGGTCGATAATCGGTCTAGTGAGAAGCCCTTCTTTCCTATGGATTGAATAGAGAAGCGCTAGCCCTTCTGAAAACACTGTGACAGATACTCACCACTCGTTTTGGACTCAAAAAAGATTTGCCCCACAATGCAGTAATTCGGCTGTTACCAAGACATTTAATGGAGTGGGTTACTCCTAGCTAGGTTTCTAAATGAAATTGTTTTACTTCATCCTAGCGTAGTATATGCTTACTGTACCGTTCAGTGGGAATCTGGAACATTTGAAGCTGCGATGAGGCATTTTGTGGTAGCGGTGGCTGTTAGACATCCGCTTTCCTTCATAACATGTTGGAAAAGCGAGATGAATTTGTACGTGTAAGTGACATGACAACAGATAGAGGAATTTCCATGTAATGCCAAAATGGTCGAATTATGTCCATTGGAAAACGAGTTTTTCGAAATTTCAAAAAGAATGATCAACGCTGTAGTCTGAATTCAACAGGAAGATTGTATTACATTGTTCCAATCATTGGCTGCAATTGCCGCCTGTGATGATCAGATGGAATTTGGTGGTCTCATCATCTCGTTCTTGTCTAGAACTTTGACCAGCGCCCAGAAATGGAGAAACAGCTCGGAACTCAGGAACTTATGCTACTGCAGAAAGTGTAATGTTTCTTTTTTAGGTTGGCTGAAAGCCCCTGAATTTGTGCCACGCAGAAAAATTTTGGAAGAGGCATTTGCATCGTTGCCTGGATGTCGGCAAGATCGTTCACCACTGACAGAAGTGCCGTTTGTGCCCATTGGCCATCTAGCAGGACAAGTTTCAATGGATAAATGTAGGTGACGTAAAAGCGAGAAAAAACATCTGTTTCTAGGAGTACTTTTTCCTCATAATTTTAAACACCAGATTTCTTAGCTCATCCATATACCCAGAAAATTAGCTCAAACAGTTTATTTCCGCTCGGGCAGTGTGTACAGAAATGACTATATAGAAAAGTCTTCATAGCTGGTAAGTTCTCAGTAGAAAAATCTTCTCGTTCTTGTTCTCTTTGGGAGCTCTAGAAAGCTCAGTCGCTTTTGCATATTCTACAATATCAACTCATTGCAAATTTTTATTTCTAAATATTTTGTTATACTGGCGTCTTCCACACTTTAATGGAGCCTTTACTCTACTAAAAAAAGACTAGCTTCAATTAAGACATTGGTGCTCCTCCACTTATTTCTCCGCCGCCGGCTCCTTATGTGGCGCCGCCTTTTCCTCCAATGGTTGCAATGCCGCCCGCCACAGCCTCCTCACATCCGATGCCCGTCATTCCAAATGGATACACCGTTAACATCACAAATATAAATCGTAGGTTGTTCTGAAGTTGATACTAACTTAATTTCATAAGCATAAAATATCCTGCTTTTGAACTATTTCCTTTCAACTGTCAAGCCACCTTCTTGAGTTTTCTTTCAGAAAAAAATTGAACCATAAGAGTAATGAGATACGGGCAAACTGGGAACCTGAGCCACCATCGAACAGGCAACTACGCTTCTCGGAGACTCGCTAGTTGTCCACTCTACCACCGTGGTCCACGTTTTACCTTTCTCTCAGCCGTCTTTTGATCTATTAGGTGATGTCAGCGATCAGCTACCAACGGAATTGATTAGGAAGGCGCATATTGGCATAAATCCCAGTAAAGTTTACGCCGTGAATAAAATTTCAAAGAATTTTTATCAAATGGACAAGAGTGAGACTGCCTAACCGTCTGGCTTTATTCGCTAATACTGGAATAACTGCTGAAACCGTTTAGAGAAAAAAGCCAGCAATTTAAAGTTCATCAGTCGTTGAATTTTTGTCCCTAAAAATATTTCAAGATTCTTTCTCTTCAACCTTATCTTGATTGCCCTATCTATAGAAACCTCCGCCTGTATCAATTTTTCGTTGGAAAGTGATTAATTTTGTGACATATCAAAAGGAAGTGTCTCCCTTGTGTCATCTTCAATTGTCACATGTTAAGCTCTGCTCCAAAAAGTCAACTTATCTATAGAAGTTGTTGCCATATTCAGTGATAGGAATAACCATTACTTCGTGGCAAACCAAACTTATTTCTCTCAATTTATCTTTTTCTTCATTATTAATGTTGGTTTGTCGTCATCTTTGTAATTTTCGCATGCCAGTGATTCACAAATATCTTATCATCTATTCACACATCACTAAAAAATGCTGTTTGTATTGGTGAGTAATTTTATCCACACTCCAAGTAAAAGAATGTTATCATGAGCGAATTGATGAAAGGTTTTCAAAGCTTTTTTTTTCTTTCATCAATTTATTATGCAGAGGTACGTGTTACACATTGATTAGAGATGTCGTGGAACAGTGCAACAAGCTCTGGTTCGATACCGTGCCCGTAGTTCTCAAAACCTTCCATCGCTTTGAAAACAGTAAATTTCTAAAATATCTATTAGGAAGTTAGAAATACTGACTCAGTATATTGGTAGGCCTATACAAGTTTTTGTTTAAGCCAGATAAGTACTCAATTATTTTTAACCGCGTTCACTGTGAATCAGTGAATGGCGCATCCATCAGGGATTGATCAACCACGAGAGCGTTACTCGTTCAATCTTTTATTCTATAAACAATAGAAGACAAATATAATGAGCATATGGTGAGAAGTGTGCAAAATGATGCTTCAGTTAATGTATTGGGAACATTGGAAAAAGAAAGTTCATTCATTCACCAATCAAACAAAAATCTTCATCACCTTGGCTTTACACTCTTTCATCAGCGCCACCCCTATCTCGTCGTCATGAAACCTTGCTGTTTCGCTGCTTCGTTTTCTAATTTCTTCGTAACAAAATGCAAAAAAAGGCATTGTTCTCATTTTCTCTATTTCAGAGCAAGAAGTCAGCTATTGAATGGCACTTTGAATAAATGAGCGTCTCATCTTTTAACTTTCAGACACCTGATAACTTTATCTAGGACATTTTTTCTTCATAGAACCACAAATATTAGATGGATTTGCTCATGGGTCATCCTTCAAGTGGTAAAATTGATTGCTTGAATTTCCATCCTTCCCATGAAGCAATTAGGTAATTTCCATGAGAGCAATGGAAATGATTGAATTCCTAACATCTAGAAAAGTCCGTATGAAATAGTGAAAATGTCAACATTTTTGCATAAGTACGTAAAAAATCTTAAGAGAAACCATGAAAATACAATAGTTAGTTAATGTCAAATATTTTCGCAGACAAACCACAATACACACTGCTAATTTTATTTTGTCTTTGATGAATGTTTATGAATGACATACATGGAAAGATTTCCGTACCTTTTCATCATCATAACAATCAACCGCTACGTTATAATTAGCTGACAACGATAGCCTTATTAACACTGTTGACAATAAACACGATTTCAGGTTTTTTTTTCTCGCTTTTTATTTCCAGAAGGCGGCGGGCCACCAATTCCAGCGATTGTGCTTAGGAAGAAACGACGAAAGCGTAACAAGCAGACACAATCGTTGGTGATGAACTCATCGGTACGCTAACATGTTTTCAATAGGTGAATTTGTGAGAATATTCTATTAGGTGACGTCCAGATTTCTATAGCTTTTATTCATTCAATGGAAGATAGAATTATTGAGTGCACGATAGTCATCTTTCTCTCATCCAATATCCATCTCTTTCATTCAATAGTTTACCAATCTCTCTGCTGTTGGAGTGTTGAACTAAACTCTAGCGTACGGCGGTGATTCGTCACTCCATAAGGGTAACCGAATTCCAAAGAAATCCGACATTTAAATTTTGGAGGCCTACGTAAGAGTGAACCACGTCAAGGATAAATCGTCCTCTTGCTATGCCACATCGTCAAAGCTCCGCAAAGTGCCCCTCGCTGCTTTATGGCCAATAACAGTTAGCAAATAACATCATAGCACAGTGTAATGCTTTTTCTTCGTGCGCTTGTGTTTGTTAATTGAGCAGATTGTCGATGTGCGGCAAGGATGAATGGGTGAGTTCACTTGTAATCATATACTAGTCGATAAGAGATCAAGTATCGCAGGTTATCCTTCCAAAATTCAGATTCTAAAACTGTTCCACAGAGTGCTAAATATCATTTTCTGCACTTTGAAGTGTTTTTTCATTAATGATAAGTTCTTTGAATACTCATAAGCTATTAGTCTATTGATCGAACACAAGTCCTAGTCGTTAATGTTGCAAGTGTCGTTACAAATAGAAGCTAATTTCTCAAACGAAGAAATTAATGAGTCCACTTATCGGGCTATAAAAGAATGGCATTTTGCGACGACTGCTATGTCTTTCCAATAGCGTTCATTCGCTCCGAAAAATTCATTTACGGAGCTCCCATTGCATTCGATAGGATTATTCTTTAGAAAGAAAACAGGTTCAAAAGTAATTGACTCTGCAAGATGAAATCTATCAGCGACATGCTTGTTATAGTTCTTGAGAACGCCGCTATTGACGTTTGAATGTGTTGTTATATGTCAATATCAAATCACCACTCACATATCATTGAATTGAGTTGAAAACTCAACTAATTTAGCTTGAAAGTCCGACTATCTCTAAACCTCAACATGGGCAAAGAAACGTGAAAATCCTTAGGAATCGTTCTTTTCTTACTTTGAACTTTGGACGAGCTTAGTACTTCTTTGTCCTCAAAATTTGATGGCTAACGTTTCGGCAGCAACGCGTTGGTCACAGCCTAGACTTACATATACCATATCTGATTTCTCGATGAATATTTCGTATACAGTGAGCGCATGTGGCGCAGTGGTTAGAGGTGCTCTGCGTCGCACACGGGATAAGCAGCACTGACTCGGTTCAGCGGGAGGCAACCGCGAGTCATTGTAAAGGCCAGATATGCATTCAATCACCTTAAACGAAGTTAAAAATTGAAGTCGAATGCATGGCGCATCCCTCAGGGTTTGATCAACGCCGAGAGCTTTATCCTTTTATTTATTTCGTATACATCGAGAATTCAATAGAAAAGAAACCAACATTGCAGTCATTCTGAAAAGCTCCACGTTATTCAGAGTTATATGAGAGCGGTCACCGGTCTTGTGTGATCCACTCGAAAATGAACCACACTCAGACTAGAAGATGAATCTAAGGTGCCACATCAATTGTTGTGTTCAGGCATTCTCCACTCCTATTCATTTCTGGTCTTTTGCTGTTTATCCAGAAAGCTTAAGGCTTCTTCGCGCTGATGTTTTTGATTTCTGCGCCAGGATTCTTACTACCACATGAAAGTCCGTATCGTTATTCTCTGTGAGCCCCTCAAGGCTCACTTGTTTTGCTGATGGCTTTCCCATCTAAGTGTTCTCTGATATGGATCCAAAGTGGTCTTCCTGTCTCAGCAATTTACTCCCCACCGCATGTTATGCAAGAGATCAGGTATATCGTATCCGAACTCATGCAATCTCCTTCTTTATCATTAGGGCGTACGACACAATTGTCAGTCTCACACAAACGTACAAGCGGTTCCGAACCAATTGGCGACGTAAGTTACAGAGAGAAATTTCTATAATTCTTACAAAATTTTCCAAGCAACTGCTACTTAAACATACTTCTACACCCCGCTCATCTCATTCGTTATAGAGGGTAGTTTCAAAGATATCTTCCCGTCTGGGTTTGAAACGACATCGTTTTCGTTACCATGTTATGGGGCCTGTCTCTCCTTGTTGACCTAACCTCAGTGGATGCTCTTTCGTAACGATTTGAAATGGCTATCTTTCGCACCAAACGTAGTGACTCTACTCTCTTACTCCCCGTACCAACATTTGCAGCCGTTCAGTACATGTTAGGAACAAGTGCTCTTTTCTCGTATGAGGGGTGGGAAGAAAAGTAGTGCACTAACATGCTTTTATTACTTGGTTTCCGATATTATTTTGTTATGTGGCCACTTTCAGAAAACTAAATGTGTCATAGGATAGATATTCCATGATGTTCACTGATGTGATTATGTGTCATTTCGTTTGACTTTCAACTCAAGACAACTTTTTTCTGTCAAGTTCGTTTCAAAGAGAGTTCAGAGCACAATTTTCCAACTAATATGTCTAAGCTGAACAGTGTGTCATTCATTCAATAAATAATTCAAAGAAACTTGCGAAGGAAGCAATACCCTTCATCGCTCCGCATCTTTCTCATCATTTACTAGCACCTCTTACTTTTTTGTTGTAGCTGATAAT
This sequence comes from Parelaphostrongylus tenuis, assembly GCA_019055375.1. Taxonomy (NCBI): domain Eukaryota; kingdom Metazoa; phylum Nematoda; class Chromadorea; order Rhabditida; family Metastrongylidae; genus Parelaphostrongylus; species Parelaphostrongylus tenuis. Next base: position 38,934 of record JAHQIW010000923.1, on the reverse strand, counting down.
TTTCTTTTCTTTCAATCTTGTAAAGTGACAATCTACAATACGGACTCACGTAATGCAGCGATTAGAGGTACCTTGTGTGACACTTGAGGTCGATGGTACGAACCCCACGTCCTGTTTGATCACATCCTTCATCCCTCGCAAATTGGCAGACTTGTACTGGTTTTATCTAGGGGAATAATAAAAGCATGAACTTAACAGGCGGCGGCTTTCAGAAGTCTTTACATAAGCCAGATTTGCTCCAGTCGTCTCAATGATGCTGTTTGTGAAATCGAATGCATTGCGCAACCTTCAGAGATTGATGAACACCGAAGGCTTCATGCTTTTTGGTCCGCTTAATCGTCCTTCGTAAAAAGTTAGAGAAAACATAACTTTCCTCATCGTTAAAGAAATTTAACGATCATTTTCAGTGAAGGAAAAGTGACCGTAAGATTTGGAGGAAGGTGGTGTGGTGGGAGGGGTTAGCAGCGTTGATAGTAATGTAGTTCATCAGGAAGCAAGGTGCTAGCTCAACTCTTTTTCTCAACACTGCCTTGAAATTCAGGTGGAAATTCCTTAGCTTAGATATGTCAAAACTTGCAAGGGGAGTGGGCACGGCCAGCTTTTTACGACATTCACAAATGGCGTATCCTCGAGCAGCAGCCGAAACAACACGCAAAATACCCAAGATGCGTTCCAATGGTTTCGCCTTCTTAAGAGCCTGAAAAGGTCTGATTAGCAAGCGATTCATTTTTCCAAAGCTTTCATAACCTTTGCATTAAGAGACTGAAGCATACTTTAACTTAGAACGTATGTGGCACAGCAGTCTAAGATGCTCTGCGTCGCCACACGTGGTCCGATGGCTTGATTTTTCGCTCATGGTTCACTAATCTTTCCATCTCTCAAGGATCGGTAGATTGGTACCAAAACCGCTTGCTAGGATAGCTAGCAGCACTGACTTGATGCATGGTAGGCCATCGCTAGTCATCATAAAAGGCCAAATATTGCATTCGGTTACCTCAGTCGTCGTTAGAAATTGAAGGCAAATGCATGGCGCATCCCTCAGAGACTGATCAACGCCGAAAGTTTCATTCTTTCACTATGCTTTTTCGCATATATATGAGGCTCTCTTGAGCGCTTTTCGGAATTTCTTAGCTCTTTTGAAGCTCAAAAGAAGCTATCAACGTAGCGATTGAAAATTATTCATGCACACGCTCCCGGAAAGAGTGAGATCTGTGTTGAATCACGGCTGACGCAAATGTTTTTGCACAGCACTCTACACTATTGAGTATATTGCATTACCATAACACCGTAAGTGGCGGTCAAGTAAAAAGAATTCTGATTGATTATTAATACCCAATATCGTCAACATGCACGCTCCCGCAAAGAGTAAGATCTGGGTTCGAATCCTGGCTGGTACGTATGTTTTTGCACAACACCCAATACACTACTGGGTATAATTACGCATTATTTTTCTGCTCCAAATAAGAAAGTGGTCGACTTAGTTGATCGCGGGTCAATTTGGTCTCTTTCGAGGCCCTGAAGAAGGTGAATGCCGAAACGTCATTCAATATTGTAATGATTGAGTCTTGCTGTGTACAACTCGCGTCTGTGTATTAGGAAAACAGGAATAACGTTAAATGTTCGAAGAGCTTTGTGGACGTTGACCACGAAGAAACGACAGCATGGATGTGTTGGCAGGTCATGTTTTGTAAGTGCAGAAAAAATGAAGTCATTGATGCGCATCGTAACAAAACGTCGCTAGCTCACTCGACCAATATCGATGAAATCTTCCATTCCACCGAAGTTGAAAACAAAGATAGATGAAGCGACATGCGTATTGTTTTTTCTCGAAGTTTCGTCCTTTGGACTTTATTGTTATCCTTATAAAGCATACTAGCGTTCAGCGTTATTAAATGCCTTAGGTATTTGCCATGCACTCAACTCCATTCATAAAATCGTAGAGATTATAACTGTATGCTTAGTCCATACAATGACTTGGGGGCGGTCATCAATGAATCACATCAACTTAGTGTTTGTAACCTTTCAGAAAAATCTGTCAGTTTTTTCCACCACTCGCAGGACGACAGAAGTTTTGGTTTACCTGGGGCACGAGAGCTAACCATTGATCTTTTGTTATAATGGTGCACTCCTGTTGAACACTACGCCACAAGCGTTAGCACCTCTTGTGTCAAGATGATTGAAAAAAACACATTAATTGTATCGTTCTGCTCAAATTATACTGTCAGATTTACCTTCGGACTCTAAATTTGTCTAGATAATATTTCGCTCAACGGTGGCCAATGCAGCCTTGATGGCCAGCTAGTGGAGAATTCATTGTTGTTTGCAGACGGATCATCTAGGAGTGGGTGGAAGAGGGTGAAAGAGGAAGGCAGAATAAAACTTACGTTTGAAGGTGTGCCAACCAAAAAGATACTATTACATCATTTCCATCCTGTATGGAATGTATTTAGATAAAGAACCCATGTCGCGCAGTGGTTAGAGGTGCTCTGCGTCTCACACAAGGTCGATGGTTCGATCTCGCGCTCATGGCTCACCAAACCATCCTTCCCTCCGGGATTTGTAAATTGGTCTCGGACAGGTCGCAAACTAGTCTGGTAGGATAAGCAGCACTGACTCGATACAGCGAGAGGCCACTGAGTCACTGTAAAGGCCAATTATGCATTCAATCACCGTGGAACGAAATTGAAAATTGACTAATGCATGGCGCATCCTTCAGGGATTGATTGATTCCAAAAGCTCAGTGCACATTATCCATTTTATCCTTTTCATTCTTATGGAATATATATCATCACACGCCAAATGGGTCTATAGAAAATATTGTGGCAAGAACTTGGTTATATGCCTTATCCAAAGAAATAGTCCACTATTCTTTCAGTGCATATAGTGTCTTTACAGTCGAACCTTAGAAGTGGTAGGTCTTCTGTACAAGGGTTCGATTAAGATTGCGATTTTACCATTTTTTATACTCAATGCCGTGTTGCTGTTGAGGCTAATCGAGGTGATTATTTCCAAGTGAATCTATTAGATCGATATGCGGTTTGCTGGTTTTGAGTAGGATTGATTCATTCAAAACGACAGCAACTGTAACAGCTACTTGACTGCTATACATATTTCATACCAGTTATCCATGGTGACAAGATTTCTTTAGTATTAGCAATAACATTCACGACACAGTGAGTTTTTCGACAGCTGCCTATAATTTCTTAATGAGTTATTTACATATTGCCGAGTTCACCGAAATTTCACAGACTTATGAGATAAGTCTTACCCTATCGATCTAACACTCAATTTTTCCAAATACTTTTCTGGTTTTCGACTTCTTGGAGTTATTTCTTGAGGAATAGAAAAGAAAACTAGTAATTTAAAATCTCGTTCTGATCTCATAGCAGGTGTAAATTTAATAAAAAATTCAAGGGCATCATCTTGCCCTTCCGGGCAAGACTACCACTATAACAATCAATGTAATCGACTATTTTGAGACCTCGGTCAGAACAAAACAATCTGACAATGTATTCTGAGCCTTTCATGAAGCCCACGTAACGGCCATATGCATGCATTCGACAATCAAACACTTTGAACGAATATCACGGTGAATTACACCGTACGCTGAGTGTAGGAAGTTCGTTGCCAATTTCACAGTGTAGGGGTAGATCCCCGAGCAACTGCTTAGACCGAAAAACAGTGTGCAATCGACGAGGCTGGAAGGCCGAAAACGTGCACACAAAACACTGTACAAATGCCCATAACAGAACTCATGAAAGGTTCACAATATATTGCCAGTTCAAAACTGCTACTGTTTCCAAACATATGGAAGCATCACAATGCTATTTACCTCAAATTTTTTTTTGCAATTTTGCTTCATTTGCTTGATTTCTAATTCAAATAGCATATTACCAAAGAAACTGTGGTACGTGGAAAATGTTACAGTACTTTGGGCAGATACTGTGATACGGTCGTAGCACTATCGCTCGCCATCTAGATGAAATGGGCTACCGCACATTGATGTCTCGATGGACGCCTCATGCATTGACCGACCACCTCACATTCCAATATCGACTCGCCAAATTTTGCAAAAACGGAACTGAATCACGACACATCATCAACCGTATAGCCCTGACATTGCTCTATCGAATTACCATTTCTTCTGTGCCATGAGGCAGCATCTGCAGGAGGAGAAATTCTAAGGATTACATCCACCTCAAAAGCAACCTCACCACCTTTTTTGGTTGCAGTCTCATTCTTTCTGGGAGGAAAGCATCTAACCTTTGTCCAACAAGTGGCTGGAATCATTGATTATGATGGTAACTGTATTGTTGATTAATTAATTTCTTTGAATGAAAACAATTTAACACTTCAACACTTTATTGATCCGCATCATAGTGTTTCTTTTTTTTTTACTGTGCAGATCCCACTAATTCTAGCATTTAATTCGTTTCTTCGTCTTCTTCTTGAGCGTCGTAGAATACTGATTAAGTACGTCTCCTTTTTGTTGTTGATTGCCTTTGAGTGTCGAGGGCAGGGTTAGCCCGCTCGCTCCGCGACGAACATCACAACCACGCGGTTACAGCGTCGAATAACAATTGAATCAACAAAAGTGTCGAAATAAGAAAGAAATTATGGGACAATCTTAATAGAATCAAAAGATATAGGATTCCTTTTGCCGCCACATATCGGAGTAAATGCGTACCGCTTAAATGGCAATTATGGAGAATGTAAAGATTGCGAATGACAATAAAGCCATGACTAATCAAAAATTATCCTCTAGATTTGTCTTATTGTCAGCCACCTTGTAGACTCTAAGTGTAAACACCTCGAATTCTACCTTAGTATGTTTCGATGCCAAAGCGTGAATAATCTATTCAGAAAACTTCTTATAAATTAATAGAAATACATTGCTATTACTTATTTTTGATTCTATAGACTGTTTTCCAGTATTAAAATTCTGTATGATTATTATATGTTATACTGAACATGGACGCGGCCATTATTTTTGAATCATTTGCATTGAACTCAGTGTACATTATCCATTTTATATTAATAGACAGTTCCATTTCATCTAATAAGCTATTGTTTCCTTCTCTATAGGAGTCGTCCAGTCCGTCACATCCGCTCGATCCGAACGGTTATGGTAGTGATCGAAACGGTGGCACGACCACACCAAATCCTTCACCAATCAAAGAAGACGAGGAAACGGTAACCATTCATCTTTAATGTTATGAAGTGCCCATTTACTTAATGAGAAAATCTAGTAAAAAAAGATTTATTCCCCTAGATTAATTTAATAGAAAAAGTAACTAGAACAGCGACAATTATGTCGCCCTTCACGAGCGTGGTGCTGATTTAACCTCACATCAAGCGTCCATCCCTCCACTCTCGGGAAATTCGGTCCCACTTGTTTATCATCGACTCCTTCTCATTATCCAAGACTCCAGAGAATTTCGACTCAAACAGAATTCAGCGAAATGAACAACAAAAACTCAAATACTCTAGCAGCAGCCGAATCCAGATGAAGAAGGTTTGAAGACCATCGTGGATGATGGATGTGAGGAAACGGCCAAATGCAGGGTGTGCTAGGATCTTCACAGTAGGCCTGCATACGCTCAATGTAAACTTTTGAAGAGGTGAAATATGCTTGGATAATAATTTGGAGAACTGGTTCTCGAATGCTGGAACACATTAACGCGAAACTTTCCTGATACATATATGACCTATATTGCCATTAGTGGATTATTTCAAGTGCGTTGTATTGAAGCGCGGCGGGGTAGTGCAGTGGTTAGTGTGCAGTGTATCAAAAAATCAAGGTAAAATCAAGGTGATAGGCGATGCACTGGTTCGATCCTCACTCCAACACTCCAATCAATCAAGTGAACTGTAGAAATATCTCAGTTCGATTACCTCCGAGGTCGTAATCTTCTTGATCAGTATTCTCGACATGCATAAAGAAGACGAGATCTCCAAGCAGCAGCCAAAGAAACACATTAAATTTTTTGACATTTTTTTGGAGGATGAATGCAAGACTTGTTGCGATCCGATCAAGCAGCGGATAGTGATTCACGCTTAAAAAGCAAGGTTCGGCCAACGCTTTCCTACAAGTCCACATAGGGACGTTTAGCTCGACTATCTTCCGAATTTGCAAAGAGAATCGTCTCAATCAGCATTCTACTACAGTCTAAAAAAAAGAAGTCTTCAAGCAGCAGCCGAAACAGCATGCGAATTGCTCAAAGATCTTTAGGGAGGATAAACGCAAGGAAGCGAACAGAATGAACTGTTGAATTCCGCGCCACACATGTGATAGTGGTCATGCAAGAAAATCTCGAAATAGTAAAAACAACAAGTTATAGAAATTGATTATAAGAAATGAGGTGTAACATGTCACATCAAAATTCACCACAAATTATACTTTTTCCATGCTTCTATACTGTTGAAGAGCTGAACATACGTTGCATTTGAAAGCTGTGTAGAAAGTGAAGCTGCAAATTCGAAAGGTCACTGACCACAGAATCTCTGCTTTCAGGCCGATGTTTCTAAGCAGCTGTTGAGTGGATCATGCCCCGATCTGAGCGATGAACAACTTGAAATTTGGGATGACTATTTGGTGATTCATTCTATTACAATCTTAATTAAGATCTATTGAAAGTTATTTGTGACGGTGTTTAGTTTGCTAGTAGTGCGCGTGGCACTATGGTTATGGGTGTTCTGCAGTACACAGTTGAATGATGGTTCGATTATTTGCCCGAGCCAAAGTAAACCCTCCGTCCCCTTCAGAGTAGGCAGTTACTATAGTGCCGCTCTAATACGATAAAAATACCGAGTTGTTCTATCCACTACTAATGACTCTGTGGGCCCTATATTCATTCATCCACCTCTATGATATACCAATGCATTCGAATGCCTGGCGCTTTTCTCAATGAACGACCAACGCCGATCGTTCCGTTTGTTTAAGATTCTGAGTGGAGTTGCCCTACATAATTAATGAATAGAAGAGAGAGTCACAACATAGTCGCTATAGTGTTTAGTTTATTGCTTCAAAGTACTATTACGACCCCTCTTACTAATTAATCGGCGTTAAGTCATGCCATAATGTCTTTTCCTTCTTCCGCTTTGTTGTGATTTATAAAAAGGATTTACCAACTCCTAAAAGAAGTCCTTCTACTCGCTCACCTACTTTTTTCTGTTCAAGGATACCCACAGATTTTCTTTCCTTAAAAGTATTATACAAAGATGAGCCAATCAGACTGATAGATTCATTCACTAAAACTTTCTAGCACTATTATATAATTTAGGTTTGAATTTTCTCATTGTTTCCTTTAACAACCACTTACTTTACAGTATGCAGCGACTGTTAATAGCAAAGAAAACAAGCAGAAAACAAGCTCGCCACCAAAATCTCCAGAGCCAATGGTATCACCAAAATCACAAAAATCATCAAGAAATGATCTGGGAGAATTATCCGGTATACCTTTTTATCGAATAGATCCAAGTTATTAATTAGTAGCTACCTGCATTTACAAAAATCGTGGACAAAATTGTTGAAATCTGATAGTGCGACTTGTAAATACGGGACTAATAACTGATTGATAAAAGTGTACTTTTGGAATTGAATTAACCCTCTATCAAACTGATTTCGACACGAAACAAACATAGATGTCGTTTTTACCTTTTTATGGCTTAATCTGAGTTCTTACTTTGTCGGTTCACTGTTTGAAAAAGAAATGAATAAAATTATGAGTATCTCAGACAAACAGCTCTAAGTGCTGAAACTTGATGCTTCGAGTGTAGTCTATATTTATCTGAATCGTTATTATTTTTCAATGTCGTTTCAGTTTAGAAATTCTTTTTCTAGTCTATGATGTCATACCAAGGAGTCTTAGAGACGTCGCCGAGCAGCAGTTGGATGGTTTTTCGAATCCAGAAATCCGTCGACTCGATCGAGAAATCAACGGTAGGTTTTTTTTTTCATTGTACGTGCACACATCCAATCGCTGCTCTCTAAATCATCTCAACAAGTAAAATGATGAAGACGAAAAAAATCATTAGCTAAGCTTCTTCTGAGGGTGACTTCAATGATTTATGCGTTCCAAAAGCCTATAACTTTGTGTTTGCATTTGGCAAAGCTATAGTCCCCTCGCATACAGGTATTATCTAGTAATTTCTATTTCTAAAAACTATTTGATCATAGCCTACCTACCTAATACGTTTCTCAAAAGATCCTGATAGCATGTTTCAAGCATTTCATCAGATCTATTATGATATTTATAAGGCCACTCGGACGTTTCGGCCTTTTGGCCCCAGCAGCACGCAAAGATTAACAATCGACTGCTCATGGCTGGTAAATTGAATAACAGTTTATATTCGACTGTTTTTCAAGACATCGCTTGATCCTTTGACTTCCAAGGGCCCAACCACAACTACATCATACAACACTACGTCTAGAATGTAAGCTTCAGATTGTTCTCAGTAATGTCGCCGGAGCTTCCATATCGTCGCGCATGCAGCGGCTCGACGGTGAACAGTCCGCAGTAATCGGTGCCTCATGCTACCATCCATCAGGAGTAGGGTTGCTGGTTCGATTCCTATTACGACGTTTCACCGCAGTTTTTTTGGTGTCAACTTTCTGTTTTCAGTACAATACGCTCGAATCACAGACACACCTTATCACACCACATCTAATATAGTTATATCGTAACACAAGCGATCAATGCATATAATTTATTTACCACCATTTATTCCAGAAGTACAAGGAACTGTCCTTGAGGGTATATTAAACTGAAAACAAAAAGGTAGATCACCAGAATGTGAATTCTCATTCTGGACTGAATTATATCAGAAACTATCACATTGTCAATCAGAACGAAGAAAAGTTGCATAAGCGTTGTTGCCCCATGAATCTGCGTTTTGTATCAAAAGTAGTGAAATGTTAGACAACTAAGCGTTTTTGCTGTGGTATTTGCGCTACAGAGGAATCTGTGATAATCGACATCGGAAAGATAACACCAGAAAAGCTATCATGAAGAGTCGTGGTAGGGAATTGAACCAGCAACCTTTTTTCCGATAGACGGCAGCACGAGAGCATGGACCACTGCGGACTGCTCGCCGCAGACCCGCCGAGTGCGCGATGATGTGCAAACTCCGACGAGACTGCTAAGAGCAATCTGGAGCTTCCATTCTAGACGTAATGTTGTGTGTCGTATTTGAGGTAGGGTCCTCGGAAGTCAAAGGATCTGAAATAATACATCCTGACCCTAATTTTAACTAAGTCGGCGTCGAAACCTTTATATGTAGACCGTATATTTCCCCAAAAGGAAGTGGTGGAATCAAAGGGCTTCGTGCTACTGATAAGGCCAAAAAGGCGAAACGCACTTTTAGCACAGTAAGTGCCATAACAGACCTCATGGAAGGAATAATATGTGCTGTCAGGATATGATAATTTTCAGCGAGATCTGAAAAAAAAACCATCGAATACAAATGTATCTCCATAAGTAATTCAAGTAGCACAAACAACTATGGCTTTTTTTGAAGAATCTATACACTAAACTTCTTTGATGGTACACAGAAATTTTGCGAAAGCCGATGATTTCTTCTAGTGATAGTCAATGGTGCCGTTATACTTTTAGCGCTGACAAATTTTCTCAAAATATTACATTGAATGTGGGCATCTTTTCTGTTTTCTTTGGTAACTTGAAGCTTCTCAATTTTTTGAAGGAGTTTGTTAAATGAGAAGCAGTTAGACTGAAACCAGTATATATCATCATGATATTCCTCCAGTAGCTACTATATTGATAACCATCTGCATAGAAAACTATACTGAATGACATATTTAGCTTGTTGTGAGCAGATATATCAGGTAAAAAATCTTTTCAACTGATCTAAACGAAAATTAAATTTGCAGTTTCATTTACTCTTCTATTCTGAATGAGATTTCCAGAGTAAAAAAAAGTCTCTCCTGGGAATATCAAGTAACGACAGGAATAACCAAATCAGTAGTTTTTCACCCATTCCGTGGCCCATTCATGACTTCTACATTGTATTTCAATCCTTTTGTTAGATCTAACCATCGTTATTTTCTTAAATTCATTCCCCTCATATAGACCCTCATATGGGGTCTACAAATCAGCATTCTCTTTACATGAACATTCGCTATTCTTAGCAGGTCAAAGATCCAAGAGAAAAGACTTCAAACTATTCGTCTTTTTAGATCAACAATTTTCCAATTCTAACCTGTTTTCTTTTTCCTTTTCTCTTGTTTCTTTTTTCCTCAAAGGTGATGATCCCTTGACTTCCCACAGGTATCACTAATATTCTTGAAATTTCAGGCAACCATATGTCTTCGTCGATGGTAATGAAACAATTGGCTGAGCGACGATACCACGATTCGGATGGATCGACGCAACGAAGTCTCGCCGCTGAAATGGAAGAACTCACTTTTCGGCCGGCAATTAGTGTGAGCATAGAATTCTAGATAGTTTTTGGTAGAATCTGGCAATAATCACTGTTAAGGAAATTTGCTGTCGAGATATATTGAAATTTAAGCGCGGTCTTAAGAAAACACTCGAAAAGAACGGTATAATAAAAAAAAGTTTATAACAAATTTTCAAAATTCCCTAATTTTGGCTCTATACATCTACAAGTTGCTTGCGAAAATTTTCAACATTGCTCACACACGCTTCCACCGCAATTTTGGCCCAAGCGAGTGTCAAGTCGGAGGACGTCTACGGTAGCATAGCGAGAAGCCAAAACTTTTTCCTCTAGTATGCACCACGCGGAGTAATTCTTTAGATGAGGACCGGCAAGATTGACAGCCAAGTGTCCCTGCATCAAAACCTGGGAACAACTCTTGACAAATGGAATCCGTTGAAGCGGGCCTAGTGCGCAGAAGCCCAATCCTGGTGAAGCGCAAATCCGTCGGCGCCAGAATGTTGAGTATTCCAAAGCTCTAACACGCCCGTAAAGCTTGCTGCTGATAGCTGGCAGCGTTGATTTTGACGTTTTTGTTGATAAAAACAACGGCGTCCTTCCGGTAGCGCAAATGCTGGCCCGGACCACTCACAGAGACGCGAAAAATTACTGCGGAACGATCATAGAGGTCGGACTTGATCTCTTACTACTGCAGACTTCTGCTACCTTTCTTGAGAAGCTCACGTCGATTCTGGTGATTGTGGAGTGGTTCGATTGCGGACTAATTTTCTCATATATAGACAATACCTTCGACAAACGATAACTGGCTATTAAACGAATCATTCGCATCCCTTTGAAAGCCGTTCTTTCTCATCTTTATGCCCAAATTAAATACGAGCGAACTTGTATTTGCGCAGAAGTCTATTTTTGAACATGTTTCGGAGCACTCCACTCGCTGGTCTCGAGCTTTACGAAGGCAAAGCTTTGCGCATCAAACACTCACGGATTTCTGGTTGGAGCTTGGGCAGGCGATCTTCTCTTCAAATTTCTCTTTCTGGAGTAGACTAACTAATTGGACGACCTCTTCAAGGGCGGTTTTCAATGCGTGCATTCCCTTTTAAACGTATCACGGCTCTGTAGACACTTGCTGATTAGAAACCACTCGATTTCACTATCTCGGTCGTTTATCATTCCCATCTTGCGCAGCTCAACTACTGCGATACGTTGATTTTTACGATACGTAACTTCATCGGAACAGAAAATAAACAGATGAATAAAACAGATTATAGACCAAAATCTAACAAAAAAATTCAATAAAATTAATCAGAATTAGTGAAGAAAATATCTATATTAATGCTAAAATTAACAAAATACAAAGTAAAGAAGAGCTTTTTCGCACCCTTTCTTTAGCGGGTAATGTGATTATCTTAACCATATCTCAACCATTTACTTATCAGAAGGTTATGTTATCGGCGTTGCGAAATCCATGAGTGATACGCCAAGCATTCGACTCCGAAGTCTGGCCTATACTAAAACTTATGATAGCTTAGTGATGTACTTAGTCAACGATACTATCCTCCCAGACAGGTGTGGTGCCGATTTAACCAACCCAGTAGGGTTGGAAAGCTAACCGAGTTTCGGATGGTGGTTGCAGCAATGGCTACGTGTGTATTGTAGGACACCTTCAACAACAGCGCTTCACATGCCCATATTTCCAATGCATGGGTAATTTTTTGTAGTCGTCATTGGCAACTGTGACAACTTCAGAGCAGATTAACGATTGCTGTCATTTCCAAATTGTAGATGAACTTTATCGACCTCACACACACAGGCGTGCGACGTTGTGCACGACGGAAACATGATGAGAAAAGCTCAGCAGAAAACTTGCTGTGCTCGGAAGACAAATCTGAAGACTACGACTTTGAGAAAAAAAGCTCAGTTTATCGAAAAAGTACTGATGATTAACAGAAGAAAAAATGCATGAAATCCTGCAAAAGTGCCATTCCATTTTTCGCTCTGCAAATCCTATGATACATCGCAATGTTTGGTAGAGAAAGAGTGCATCAAATCCTCTGATGTCCAAGTTGGAACCAAAAGCGTGAACAAATGCGAAACTTCACACCTAAAATGTATTACTGATATCCTACCTTGGGTTATTCGTCACAGACTACAGACAATTCTCGAATTGAAGCATGACAGTGGAAATATAAAATATAACATGAAAATGGATTATTTAGAAAGTCCTGTGGCAGAAGTGTGTAGAAAAACTCATGGACGGATCCAACAAGAGCTACGGAAGGAGGAAATAATCGTCATCCGATTTGAATGTAGAGTATGCTGTAGAGGCTAAAGATCATAAAGACTTTAATCGATTTTAACCATACATACGACTATGGAAGTACTTCGAAAAGAAAGCCTTCCTTCTTCACAAACCTTATCTGCTGAGGAGTAGACCTAAATAAGAACTTCGTTCCACTGCTGTTGCAGCTGCACCACAAAACTGCAACTCTTTCCTTGATCGTTCCTTGATAGGTTACCACCTGTGTAGAAAAGGGGCTTGATAGCACTACAAGATTCGCGAAGACTCCTCTATCGCTGAACAATTTTCACAGTGAACTGGACATATTACGATGGATACAAAAAGTGTATGCGTACTGATAGAAACTCACTAGTGGAGCTTCGCTTTGCCTACGCTGCCTGCTTTTCTATGAGAAGTGTCAATGAGGGAGAGACCAAGTTAAAAGTCCCGCCACCGAACTTTTGTTATCCTCAACATAGGCAAGACTTTCTTCTTAAGCAGAAACGAGGTTGTCAGTGTCAGCAAAAGTTTACACGATGCTGTCCTATATTATGGCGGTTTCGCATTCTGCAGTGCCTCGAAATATTGAGAAGCAATGTACTTATCCAAACATTTTCGTAAAATGAGCAGAGGAAAAGCTTCAGACACAAATTCATTTCTATAGCAAACAACTGCCTTCAAAAACTCACGGTTTTTCCTTCACGGGTAATGAGAGTGTTTGGCTGAGTAGATTGCATGTCAATTTGACCTTTCAGGATCTGAAAGAAGGCGAAACCGGGCGAAATGTCATCCAGTATCAAATAAATCTTGCATTAACAACCTCGTCTTTGCTCAAGAATAAAACACTAAGTTACTAACACTCAAAATATTTGATAATGTGGAGAAATGAAGAACTATGTGTTAGATCTCAAAAAATAACATAATGAGAACACCGTGGCGTATAGAATATTAACTAATGGGGATTGTTTGATTGCATGCAATATATCACATATGTAACTAGGGCACTCAAAGAGACAGTATGAGGGAAGGACTACACAAGAGGAAAACAGCATAAGCTGTGTTATATTAAGGTTTCCATAAGGTATGACACTAAAACAATAAACATCAAATTTATTAATACGAAGTTATTAAAATTGCTTAACAACCTATTCAAAGTAAGCGGTATCAGCCTGAACACATTTCTGCCATCTTTCAGGCAACAAATCAATACCGCATTCATAGAGCTTGTCATCCTTGAACCCAAGAAAATTGTCAATCCTCGACGCAAATGTTTGATGTCTTGGAACTTCTTGCCCAGGAAGTGCTCCAGCAACCGCAAGGGGTGATAGTCAACAGCGACCAGTGAGGACTCTACAGCGGATGACCCAGCGACTCCCAACCCAGTTCGGACAACTACACCTTTGTCAATTTGGCGACATGCAGCCTTGCAATGTCTTGAAGCAGGATGAGATTGCGGCGACGTCGACGTGGCAGGGCCTAGTTGCAGCGGTCCATGTGTTCAAAGTAGCGCTTGATGATAGACGGCAAAAATGTGCTCATTCAGACAGATGGCGCATACGTTGAATAGTCTTGTTAAGTAAGTCTAATTACTTCTGGCTAATAAATTTGGTTTTTATTGCCCTAGGGCCCAAAACTTATGAAAAGATCAAATGTCAAGAAAACGATTCATAAATTGATACAGACCGTAAACTCCGCGCTTTTGGACTTCTAGCACTACGCACACCTAGACCATGCGGAAAACTTTACACCTTAATCACAGACTGATTCAGTGTTTTTAAACAAGTAAAATACATGAGAGGTAGCTAGGACTCAACTCCAAGTGGTAGGGACCATTTTCTAAGGAAGAGTCCAACAAAGTAAAATGAGTATGTCCAATTTAAGCGGTATAGAGGATTGAATTAAATCGTACTACCTATAACAGCAGAAAGTTCCTCATACTAGAAGTGTTCGAAATGAACATCGACCAAATCATTTTCAGAAATACGGATATCCTCAGATTGATGCTGAACGAGTACAACTGGCCACATTTCATCACAACACCGTCCGATCACAAATGGCTACGCGACGTTTTGTGGGTTATACTAATTTCTCGCTGTAGATGGAAATATATTGTCATTTGATTGCATTTTCTTTCTCAACAACACGCTTTTTGATCTTCTCTAATGGAATTCCATTCTACAATTTAGACTTCCGATTCGGAATCTGATCAGTGCGAGGAGGATTGCTTTGAGGGGATGAACATTACCGTGAACACATTCGACACTTGTGATGTACGTGATACCATCTTTTAACAGTTATCATACTCTGTGAAAAGTAACAATTACCAGTCAAACTGGTGTAGTAGTATCTTGGTCATAGCAACCACTGAGAAAATTTTAATGAATTAAATCAACCAATGGGCATTCAGTCCTATCCTATCAAATTTGATCATGGCCCTCAATACAGAAATTCTTTAGATAATCAATCAGAAATTAAATTTTTCATCAGTCTCTACAGTTACAACAGTCACAGTTGGTATTGGATGACTTTCATTGAGAAAACGCTAAACACCAAGACTTATTTACCACCATATTGTAGTTTCTTTCAAGGATCTTACGCTGTCAGATATCGAAAAAGCACCGTCACGTTTTGAGCAGATTCACCAAACTTTGAAGCAGAACACGCTACGATACGCTGAACTACGACCTCCACAACGAGTTTGCTGCACCATAATGTGATGAAGTGATGACAACAACACTTCTGTTTCTTTGTAACATCAAATCATGATGATCACAATTGAATTGTATGAACAATCGGTTTGAATAAAAATACAAACAATAATATTATAATTGACATCCATTGTTGAAAGATATTAACACGAAAGAACAAGACATCTACAAGGTAATTCATTTCTTTAAAAAGTAGGAGATCGAAAAGGATGTACGTCCGGTGCCGAGTGTAATAGTGATTGATTGATGCCAAATAAGTTAACAGTCAAGAGGTCATATTCACGCTGACTGAAAGATAAGCAGCAAAAAAAAAGTCAAAAGAGTACAATTACGCCGCTGGTTGTAGGAAATGCTAAACTTCAAGATATTTCTTAAAACAATCAAATGACTGAAAATGAGAACGTCAGAATCAAACACTCATTTGCTCAAAACCGTAAATACTTAGCATAGTCTCGAGCATCAAGTCCATAGATTTCCGTAATTCCTATCGTAGAAAAAAGCAGTAAGAAGATGAGCATTTGACACCAACGCACACGAAGTATAACAAAAGATAAGTAGTGCTTGTGTATCGTCCCAGTATCGCCAATAGGAATAGAACACATATCACAGGCAAAATGAAAGGAAGATTCGTATGTCATCGACAAGTTTGATAATCTACAATCGAGCGGAACCGTGATCGCTTTTCCCAGTCGTACAACCTAAACATGTTGCGATACTTTCTAGCAATATTTCATTGTCAACACAAGAAAATTTATTTTTCTTGTACTCTAGTGAAATAATCCAGCTTTCTGCACAAAATTAGAGGTTTTTTTTGCTTTATAAACACAGCTTAAATGCAATTTTATTGGCAACCTTCTTGCGCACAATATAAATCCGCGGTAAACATTTCCTGATTGTGAAAGAGTTAACAATAACACCCAAAAAAGGCGGTGATGTGAGCTAACAGCTGCTGATGCTATCAAAAAATTTACTGCGCTCTGGTTTTTGCTCCGAAGTTGAATGGAGGATTTATATCACACCTTTCAATAGACTACTTTAAGCCTCGATTAAATATCCAGTAAAGTCCGGTACGATGTTTCAAGTCTTTCATCATATCTGGTAAAAGCATCTTTAGTAGTATACGCACGTTTCGACATATCTCGCACATCTCATCAGTACCACATGGCCTGCGACTAAAGTCTGCTAAGATTAGCAAAGTCGAGGAAGTATTACTACGCGTCAAGTGAAGAAACCACTTGGTGTTGAGTTTTCCCATAGTAATTGATTGTCGTTAGATGGCTACGATGTTACGCCAGTATGTATATCATGATTTGCAATCGATTATATTTGGACCTCGCTCAAAAATTCAGTTTAGTCTGATAGGATGCTTCAAGCCTTTACTATGTAGTGGCCTCTGTGGTGACATACATACGTTTCAGCGTTCTGGCACGCCTCATCAGTGACCCATACCTTACGGTAAGAACAATCGTCTCTACAAACGTTCTGGAAGACTGATTAAGAAGAGATTCTCAAATAGCAATAAAAATTAGACTTAAAATTTTCAGAAACCTTTGTGGAGGATGAATGCGAGGAAACGAATCGATCGAAACGATTCAAGCGCTAAGATCCGCAATGTTAATTGCGATGAAGACTGCGTAGGATAAGAAGAGATATATTTAAAATTCACATGTGCCAAAGTGGAGAGACAAAAAAGTGTTACTAAATTGCCACGATGCGACCGCTGCAATATATCGAAAACTGATGGGATCTTCACATACAAAAGCATTGCGCTAATTCGGTGAACAGTGGAGGTGAGTACCTGAAGTAAGCATGTTCTCGAACAACCATTCAAAAGATGAGGGACGTGTTCCTCATTAACCATTCGCATTTGCAGATGGTGATAAATTGTGGATCACGGAGTTTTGTGATGGCAGATTCGATGTAGTAGCGCCCATCTTCCTCTGTTTGCTCGAAGATCCTCTTCTCCTCCTGTTATTTCCAATCTCAACTTGGATAATCAAACCTTCATGTGCGGCGGTGCTGCGTTGACACAGCGATACTAATGAAGCAATAACCATACGGTAATTATGAACCTACGTTAAGATGCTCCAGCCGCACGGGTCTTCAAGCGATTTTGACGCAACGACAATAGCCTAGAGTGATTTATAACGCCCTTATATGAGTGCTATAAAAGCACATAATCATAAGAAAAGTGATCATAGATGACAAAATGCCTGAGCGACCACCGAGAAATATAACAGCGAACATACACCTAAGCGAGAAGTGCTACAACATAAACAGAATTGAATTGCCTTAGTGCGGAAAGCTATGGAGAGTCGGGGAAAAGAGAAGAAGAATTTGATGATATTAGATCGAAAAGGAGAGCGATTACACAAACGAGGACAATCCGATGGTCCTATGAGCGACGAGCCACAATAATACGATCGATAGGAAGGAAGAGCTCCGAGACAAGTATAACTGCAAAAGGTCGAAAAAAAATTGGAGGTGACAACTGGGCGACAGCGTTCACGAGGAGAATCAGCACAATCACCTCCGGCAAAGTGAGGGGCGAGGCTCACTGCTGGTTGAGGCCGGCCTAGTACAGGCTTTCTTGAATGGATTCTTTCACCCGTGTCAGCCGCCGTCTCGTTGATCGTCGAGTAGCTCGAGCGAAAACCAGGAAAAGTTCCATTCTTTCCTATCGCGTGCAAGAGTAGCCCAGTGGGTACTTCACGATCTGAAAATTTGTTGGATCTCATGCCTATCTTCCAAGCTTTTCTTAGAGAAATTGGACCACCGCATCGGTGGTCTTTCTGTGAAACGCTTAACATTCCAAGGAATCCAGTCGTTGATAGCTCTCGTCCATCGGATGACTTCGGAATCCTTCCCATTTGCGAGATACGGGGTACTCCTTTCACCGACCTTTGAATTGTGCGCCTAATATCGCCATGTGATCTTTCATTCTGCTTACGTAGCGATAACGTTTCTGATGATCGTAGAGTCGAAAAGGCGAGGGCGGAATCGGATAGTTCGTCTTCTTCACTACTTCCTCGATGCTCTTAAACGCTCCACAAACCGCTATTTCCTCCTGCTCAATTCTGGAGCAGGTCGTTTCATGTTAACTTCACGACTTAGATAGACGTAAATGGAGCGTTCGGAGATTGTCTCCGCTGAGCGTGAATGAGGCATTCAGAACCCATGCGTTCCTACCTTGTACTTCGAGCTCGCTTTAAAAACTCTTCTAAAAAAGAATTCGTTTGCAATTGTACGTACGTTATAGACAAAAATAGCCTCCTTAGTCACCTAAATTTTTGGCAGCCGGGTTGGACCTTGAATTCTAGCAACTCTCAGTACTTGTCCTATCTGACGCTGACCTAACGAGGCCCCTTTCGGGGTCAGGAGAATGTGACCCATTTTTCTTACCGTTTTTAACATTTCCTACTTAAAGGAGTGCATGTACTCACGGGTAGCTTGCCAGAGACAGAAGTTTATTTCGGAGAAGACGACCCCTACCATCTCCCACGTACTATTCACCTGCTTGACTACAGGCTTTTCGCCAATTTCACTCGTAGAGATAAATCTACGTGAGATTGGCGCTGCAGAACTGGGAGTCCATCCCTAAGCCCATATACGCCTCTGGGAAGGCACATGGCCGATCTTGATTCCCGTTTAATTCCTCACCTAGCACTAGCACTTTGGAAAGCGGCACGTGTCTTCGCGACTAGTCAGGAGGGATCCCTCAATAAGGGCGATCCATGGCTGAATCATCGAGACGTTGAAAATAAAAGATTCACCTGTAACGGCCTTGAAGGCCACTTATCTCAGAACAGATTGTCGGTTGCAAGAACAGTGTGAATAGTAGTCAAGTATTTGCAATGTGAATTGTAATGCGTAAAAAAATTTTTCTCTACAATTCAAAAAGTGTAGACGTCACTTAAGTCATATTGCCATCAATGGTTAATAAAAAAAACTAGCATTTGAACAATCAAAAACACATTACTCAATCACCATCTCAGCGATGAGGAAACCCTTGTATATAGCCGGAATTACTCAGCTATGACGCGTTCGTTTAGTAGACAGCATCACCTTCTCTTTACCTCCTCTGCATCCAGCTCCATCTCGTTTCTGACTTGATCGCGTTTGAACTTGCTGAAAACACATGATGTTAGTAAACAAATAGATGAGTTTCAAAATTGATGAAATAGGCGTTTGAGCTAAAAGTTCTCATAACTGAGATGATGTGCTCTCAAAACATGCAGCTGATATTTAAGTCTATCAATAACAGAATGCGGTTGTAGTTAAAAGACTCACATTTTCATCTTGAGCAGAAGATGTAACATACGTTGTTGTAGGTGTCGTACCATTTCTCGATTGTTGACGATTGCTGACTTCATTTTGTCTATGGGTACGAGGAACGGTAACAGAGCGAGACGGGGTGCTTTGAATTCTATTTGTTTGTGTGCTGCACATCGTATCAACACTGCCTTCTTCCATATCTCCAGTAGCCATCATTATGAACGTCTGACGATGAAGGAATTGCAAATATTGAAGAAGAAAACCGAAGCATACTTATGACAATATTCCTAGAACAAAATGGCTAAGTACTTCTTGTACTTTCAACATTGTAATGACTTCAAAGGAACGTTATTGATAACTATTACGACGTGTGATAAATTAAAACGTTTGATATTCGAAGTCAGAAAACTACACAAACACGAAGCTCATGCATCAACGATGAATTTGGGAACACTATCACGACCGACCTGGACGAAATAGCGTCATTCAACCACTTCGCTGCATAAACTACGAGCCTTGATTGATTGCATTTCTTTTATAATCAAAAAGCGCAATACCACATGTGATGCAAATGTGGATCCATCACCTCCTGCATTCGTTTCCTCCCATCCATTCCTACGAAAATCTTCAAACTTTCATTGTGAATGGATTCCACCGCAGCATAAAATTTTTGTCCTCGTCACAAACGTTGTTGAATGCTGGTTGAGTCGAATCTCTTTGGAATCCTGAGACAGCCGTCCTAGGACCTTCACAATGGATTAGAAAGCAAAGCGTAGACATATCTGTTACCAATTCCCGATCTCTGGAGCGGTTAGAGGCTTTCTAGAGAAAGGACGAGATAAAACCAAGGGTCTGACTGGGTTAAGAGTCCATAATGAACGAGATCATCACCACTATGATATTCGCTCTCTTAATAAGTAGTTATAGAAAGAGGACTTTATTGATACGCCTCAGAAGATGAATTCTTGAATTTGATAGCAGTAGTCAAAAAAAGGAGAGCTGTCGTGAAAAGAACATTAGATAATCTTTGTGTCTAAACGCTTCAAGCATAGTGTTTTTCCCAGCACCCTAAAAAACTGATTTTGGAAGCCAGAAGGCCCGATAAAATGATGCCATATGATGTGTCAAGCCGTTGTTCACTATATCACTCGTAAAGCTTCATGGGTAGGCACGAGACTTGTGAGCTTTTTGAGTGTGTTTCGCATCTCCTAGAAACTATGTCAAAAATTCATGATCATTTCTTAGGGTGGGATAGCGCAGTGGTTGGTTAGTGATGCATGTACCCAAGCAATGTGATAAACAAGGCGCTAACTCGATGCCCTCTTCCAACACCCTTGTATTTCATTAACGAACGTGTTGACTCGGGAAACCTCCAAGATTTCAAAAATAATCGTCTTACCCAGTATTTAAAATATTCAAGTAGCATCTGAAACAACACGCAAAGTGTTCGATGACCTCATTGGAACAGGAATGCGAGAAAACTAATCAATTTCAAGTGCTGAATTCCACGCGGGAGATAAGAGTGTTACTTCAACTTTTTCTCTCTCCTTCGTTTGTCCCCAGAAATTTCAACGTTCTGTAAACTCCCAGCTCTTTCACCGAACATCTAGCTTACGCATTTGCATCGTATTACAAATTTCCTTCCGGTATTTCTTCAAAAGGAAAAAGATCATATACAGTACATTATACATTGAATTTGTAACTTTTGCCACGAAAGTTGCGTAGGGAGGGTGCGACAAAGGCTTTGTCACAATTGAAGTTTACAAAAAAGGCTCTTGAATCGAGTCTCTACAGCAAGTTAATACGTTTAGATTCCTTGTGCTTCTCACTTACACTGTTATACCGAGATTGCTGCTGAAGAGGAAAATACGAATTTTACGGCACACAGATATAGAAATAGAACGGCAGCTCTGACCATGGATTATATGATGCCGTTATTAGTTCAAAAACTGCGCCAAAATGACCTACTGATAGATACATAAGAATCCATTCATGTGACGCAAATGGCAATGACCATCGAAATTATAGCAGTTATTGAGCGGATTAACTGCTATTTTTTCTTATCTCCTATGATCTTGACTATCTAATTTATCTACTTACACATAATCACTATGGTTAATCGTTGCGCAGTGAGCCATACCAGCCGGGTCGTGTTTCTCACACTAGCTGGCCGATGCATTCGTGCAACAATAGTCAGCTTCTGTATCAAACACCAGCCGGCAAAGACTCGTGCCTTTCCATTGGCAACAAAGAAATGTTTCCCATAGAATTTTGGCAGTGTTGTGCTTGACAGCTATTCACACTCTAAACTGAAACAGAATTTTGGAAAGAGTAACGCCCGCAGCAGTTCCATTCATCTACAGACGCTGCTTGGAGCTCGGCTACGACTCCACCTCTCTTGGCTCTAAATCATCCTGGTCATAACGTACTGCAGCTCATGTCGCTGTATATTGCCTATGTATATAGTCACTACTCCTTACATTACGTAGCTCCCCACATACATCTAAAGATCTGGGGTTTGGGGCATCTCACACTTAGGCTCAAATCTACTGCATCATCATGAACTATAAACATTGCGGTACATGTTGTCATTGTTGTTTCTTCGATTGCAATCATGTTGTAACTGTTTTTTATTATAGGTTGTTCGTTACGGCTAGTATATAGTTCGTTGGTCTCAGGATCAACAGTGTTCGTCATCAAATAAATAGTAAAATACTCGCGTGGCAGGAATAATCAATGCAGTCGAGTGACCCTTCCGGCACACAACACACAGCCACTCGCGATAGGGACCAAAGCCTAACTACTCTAGTATAATCTCCGATATAGCTAAACTAATCAAAGCACACTCCACTGAAAAAACTGATACAGAAATGTTCAAAAATAAGTACTATTTTGATATTATTTATGAGAAGCTCTTAAGTGAGATCGGAGATTGATCCGTTATCCAAGTTTCAGTTCTACTCTCCATAATGCATAGATAGTGGAGAGGATCGCTGCCGAGTGGTTGAAGGTGTACGCTACCAGGAAACAGTATGCTGCTTCAACGCTTTTGCCCAGTACTCTCCGGCAACCAATCAAGGAACTCCTCAAGGAACACGTCTTCGCTTAAGTCTCTCCGAGATTGCAAGATTTGTCCGGCTAGCATTCCAGGCCATTCGTGAAGAAATCGCGTGCTACAAGAGCTGGGAACAGCAAAGTATGACGTGAAGATGGGTCGTACGTATGAAGTAAATTTTGAAGACGCATAGTAAACTTATATCCGCCAAAATGATACTCCAACTGGCAACGCCTAAAAGTACAGATACTCGCGGTGAGGTCAGACTTCTTTTACAATAAAATTTGTATGTAAACTCATAGCAAAGTATCACTGTGAACACTTTGATTCGAAAGTTTAATGCTTGTTCTGGGAAAATCGATGAATGCATACAACTCATCCGGGACAACCCGACGAGTTGACCGTGGCCATGTTTTCAACAAAAGTGCAAAAACAAAAGGTATCATGACAAAAGAGTAATGTTCTCTTTTCACGAGCTTCACGAGCTTCACGAGCTCGTGAAGTCAATACGGCAACTCTGATGCCCGAAACGATTGAATACTTTCTTAATGTTCGCCGGAATCACAATGACTAGCAGTATGGAGTACAATTTACGTTAAGCTCAATCGAGCGATACTAGTACCCTCTTACCTGGTTTCCACCACCATTACTTGTGGCCAAAGTCGAAGCGATATCTGGTGCAAAGGAATACGCTACTGGACCATCGGTCTGTATTTGAATCGGATATAACTGCATCGCTTGCTCTGCTAAATATCAAAATCATTACAACACTGCGATATCCGCAAAAGAAACGTTGGGAAAAAACCAGCATATTTGTACTTGCATTGAAATTTACGTGTAGCAGTGGTGTTCAAATGCCACTGCTCGTATTGCTAACAACTTATTATACTTATTACTATCCAAATTTCTGTTACACCGTGAAAACAAAAAGGAGGTTCGAAAAATAACCAAGGGACAGCAAAAGGGATAACAAGAAGGAGAATTCAGTACAGTACCCCGATGGAACTTGATCAAAGTTTAGCTATTTTAACTAGAATTCTTGCCTACTCCATACGGTTGTAGAGCCAATTAAGAGTAGTAATTATACTGCATTGCACGACATTATCAAAATTTCCTTCGAATCATCGTTTGAGCTCTAAGTTGAAAACGACTGCAACTTCGGATATCTCAAGTCACACAAGATCTGTACACTATCAAAAAAGCATGAATCTAGCACAAATCTAGTCTTACTTTCAATTGCCATATAATGCTGTTTGCTCGCTGGATCGACATAGATTTGCATGGGTTGTTGTTGCAAAGCCGTCACCGACATTCCACCCAGACCTCCAGAAAGTACAACCGGGGTGCTGTTCGAGGACGTACTCTGAGATTCCGTGAGGATACAAGGAGATATCAAATCCAATAATTATACATCTTCACAATCTCCCGTTCATTTTTTTTTTAATTGCCAAAATATCGGAATAACAAACAGTGCACACTCAATTCTACATAAACTCTAGATGGCAGAAATAATTCTCGCGCGAAATATTCAATGATAGGATCGAGGCGTAGTGACTCTAAGGGCACTAAGCACTGATAGAAAATGGTAAAGAGAAACTCTGAATATAAGTGTTCCGTGTTATTGTGCAGATAAGATATGAAGGCAACGTAATCAAACATTTACCTGGTACGTATGCTCGGTAACAGTTGTAGCCGTAGATGTAGCCTGAGGCAAAGTGACTACTGGCCGAGGTGAATAACCACGATTCACCGCTACGCTTGACCGTTGACCTGAAAACAATACAAATATATTTCACAAGAAGTTTTTTGAAAAGTAAATGAGAAAAACAGGAGATCAGCTGCAAAATGGTGAGACCATTGTCCATCCCAGCCTCGCCTGTGTCGCTCGTCGTTAAACTTCGTGAGGTGGTATTTGTATTCGAAAACGCAGAGTTCAGTTTATGTGCTGCCCGATATCTAAAAACAATTTCTTACTGAATCCCAGACAAACTTCTCACATAAATTCTTACCTTTCGAGAAACAGCTGCAATGGTGCTACGTAATTATCAAACCCCATATTCGTTATGGCTTCAAGGAGATCATCAGCACTTATTGTCTTCCTTTTCTCCTCAAAAAGTTGGCAATCGGTACAAAATATTTCACATATTGTGAGAACGAAAAGTCAGAAAGTATTCAATGCGTACAGATTTAATTAATCAAACAAAGACAAGTGAAGTCTTGATTTTCTACTCAACATAACTCCTACAAGCTCATTGCTTTGTGTACGATTCACAGGACCACACCCAATCTAAGGCTTGAGATTAATCTATTCGTAACTAAAATCTGAAGGATTTCGAACCGGGGAATTTTTATGTAAACCTAAGAGGATTGAGTGGTGAGCAAAGATACGACCTCAGTCTGGAGTCGAACTCGCATTTCATCCATGCCGAGGACACGTGCTATCACTACACCACAGAAGCACATTCGCACCATCACTCATTCTTCAATATCTCTATGGTAGCTATCAGCCACTAACCTTTAACAAAGTTGGTCAGGTATGCGAGCTCAACTGGGTTTATAAAGCGAAATCGCATACCTAACCAAACTTGTTAAGGGTTGGTGGCTGATAGATACTACAAAGATAAGGATAAAGGATAAAGGATAAAGCTCTCGGCGTTGATCAATCCCTAAGGAATGCGCCATGCATTCGACTTCAATTTCTAACTTCGTTTGAGGTAATTGAATGCATATCTGACCTTTACAATGACTCGCGGTGGCCTCCCGCTGAACCGAGTCAGTGCTGCTTATCCTCCCAGACAAGTCTGAGACCTGTCTGGTACCAATTTAATTACCCAAGTTTGAGGTACTACAAAGATATTGAAGAATAAGTGGTGGTGCGAATGTACCTCGGTGGGCGCACTGGTAGCGCGCGTTCTCGACATGGATGAAACGCGGGTTCGACTCCAGACTAAGGTCTTATTTTTGCTCACCACTAAATTCTCTTAGGTTAACATGGAACACACTGCGAAAAAAAGCAGCAAAAACAATATATTTCATGAGAAGTAGATAGATTTATTACAGGATGTTCGGGATGACTTTACTCTGCTGCTCTAAGGATGCAAAGTCACGTATGGTGCTATATGCTCTCCTACAATTTGGCGGTAGAGTAATATATACTAATTTTATTGAATAGAAGCAATCAGAATTGCTCAATAACACTATTCAAAGTATGCGCTATCGACCCGAACACAGTTCTGCCACTCTCCGGCAACAAATCAGTACCGCGCTCATAGAACTAGTCATTCTAGGATCCAAAAAAAGTTCAATCCTCAACCCAAACAATTGGTTCTTGGAACTTCTTCCGTCTCAGAAAGTGTTCCAGTGATCGGAAAAGGTGGCAGTCAAACGACGACAAGCCAGGACTGTAGGTTGAATGACCCAGCAACTCGAAGACCAGTTCGGCCACTTCCTCTTCTTGAAGTTGACAACACGCCGCCTTGCGTTGTCTTGAAGCAGATGAGATTACGAAGACGTCGACGTGACATGGTCTGATTGCAGCGGTCTCGCTGCTCGCCAGGACACAAATCCTTGAGCCTTTGCACGGCTGATGTCCTCGAAGGCGGTCCGTGCACACCGTCTCAATTCGTAATTGTTGAGCTTTATACATTGCTAAAAAAAGCTTCGTTGGGCTGCCATGATGCGGCCAATATGGACAAATTTGGTACCAGAAGAAAGCTCACAAAATTCTGTAAAAAGCTATATTGATTTGTTGCTTGAGAAACAGCAGAACTATGTTCAGGCTGATGGCGCAAGCTTTGAATGATGTTGTTAAGCAGTTTTAATTACTTCTGGATAGTAAACATGGTGTTTATTGTTCTAATGTCAAATTTATGGAAGGACCTAATAATATGTATATACGCGATACTGAGCGCATGTGGCGCAGTGGTTAGAGGTGCTCTGCGTCGCACACGAGGTCAATGGTTCGATCTCGCGCTCATGGCTCACCAAGCCATCCATCCCACCGGTGTCGGTAAATTGGAACCAGACAGGTCTCAGACTTGTCTGGGAGGATAAGCAGCACTGACTCGGTTCAGCGGGAGGCCACCGCGAGTCATTGTAAAGGCCAGATATGCATTCAATCACCTTAAACGAAGGTAAGAATTGAAGTCGTATGCATGGCGCATCCATCACGGATTGATCAACGCCGAGAGCTTTATCCTTTGTCCTTTTTACGTGATACTAAATCCGTCACACAAACACAATACAGCTGGAATTTGGCAGTGTCTGCACATCCACGCCGTCTCTGTTTTAGTATCTCATATGCGCACAATCTACTCCATAACTATGATTCAGTGTAGCAACTGCTTTAGCAATAAAGGTCAGTTAGTACTTAGATTTCTAGAGATATCGCTCAAAAAATGGCTTATCTGTATATCCCATCATGTTGAGTGATATGCAAAACCTAAACTCGGCGGAATTTGACAAGGTATTTCACACATTCTTGGGACGTGCGCTAATCGTTACACTACGGAGGCTCCTATTCTGCTATAACCCTTACTGCTATACAAGGTACTGATTCTTCAGCAATCGTCACTGGCTTGGCCTCTAAGTAGATGTCCACAATAAACCCAGCTCACTTACAATGACTCATTGCAAACCGCGTGCCTAGACGCACTCTCGGAAAGGGTGAGACGTTGATCCAGCTGCTGCACGAAGCTCAGAGCTTTGCATATCATTCAAAATCTTCAGATATACAATTATAACACTACATCACTGCCAAAAAGCGGGTAAATGGAGAATTTTTGCCGCTATTATTGCTGTATATTAAGTACAAAGAACTTTTCGCGACCAGCGATGAACACAACAGCTCTGTTCTACAGGTTATTGACTGAGTAAAAAAGTCTGACAAAAATGCTCTGTGACGAGGAAATGATTGAAAATGCCTGCATTCCAATCTGCATGTCTGTTCAGTGGTTTGTGTCAATGAACATATCGCAATTAATGATTATGAAGAGGTCAAGACGTTCAATCTGGCTGAAATTGACGAATACGACTCACATTCAGGCATTTGTCGTTGGCTTCACTCGTTATGAATGAGATAAACTCAGAAACACATTCTTGAACACATTCCTTAGCGTCCTTTGCAATTTTTCCACTGCTCGGAATCATTCGTTTCATAACACGTGCAACGTTCGCTAAAGTATGAGCGCAGCTTCATAGTGCCTCAACGAAGAGTAGCTGTACTCAAAAAAAAACCGAAAAAGCATGAAGATTCTTAGCGGTTGAACACAAACCAATCGGTAGAAATCGCTCCTGGTCAGGTATTGGGTTACTGGAGCGAGTGTCCGGAGTCTCTTCGTCACCATTCTCACGTTGGAAACGTATTTTCATACCGTCCTATAGAGTGGTGATTGCGGATCGAAAAACTCGTAGGAAATAATGGAAATGAACTTAATTAATCACAATTGATCATATGCTTTAGCACTTTTTCGCGCCTTCTTATCCGCCTTTACAATAATTTTATGGACTGTTCGAATCCCAATACTTCTAGCATCCAATTCTTTTTTATTACTACGTGAGCGTTATAAAATACTGATTCAGGGTGCCTCCTTGCAATTTCGAGGACATCCTGGCTCTGTGGCGTTCCATTGGGCGTTCACGATGACTGTAGGAGAGTCTTAGGGACTAAGGAGTCGGTCCGACGCGAGCCGTGACGAGCGTCACTACCACTCGACTACGACGCCCCTCGATGGGTTCAACTACCCAAGTTTGACCGTATGCAACTGCAAATAATGTTTTTTGAAAAAAGGAGGCTCACTTCAATGCCTTTTATAACAGATACTGCTTCCGCGTTTGGTATATTATGAGGTAATTAGACAAAGAAAAAGTTTTATTTCCGTAAGCACTAAAAAAGAAAAGAATCTCCACGGTATGGCAATTTACACCACCACTATTCTTCGGTAAGTGTTTTCGTCTTCAGTATCACCTAGCGCCATTAAAATGGAAAAAAAAGGGGAAATAAAGAATATCCCCAGCAAGTGTGCTTCGCTGTGATGAGATTTAGAGACAAATAATAAAGAATGACAGTAAAAAAATACTGATAATAATAAAGTAATAAAGATACTAGAGGACTAGCTCACATTTCCAACTATTTCAAGATCCTCCTCCATATTTTCGACGTCACGATCATCAGCAAAGTGCACCATAAACTCCTTCCCATCATCATCACTCATAATAACCGGGAGCTGAAACGTAGAACACAACTGATTCTGTACTACCACATTCAGTGTTGAGCGTAGTCAGTGAGGAGTTAATATGGAAAAAACTCTTAACGCTGATGAATCCTTGACGAACACGCCATGTATTCGACTTCACCAAGCCTCGTTAGAGGTGATAGAGTGCATATCTGACTTTACAATGACTCACTGTGGCCCTATCGATGTACTAAGTCAGTGCGATATCTTTCCACGTAAGTGTGGAACCAACTCACCGACCTCGGAAGCATGGAAGGGTTGGTGAAGTTTTGGTCAGAAATCAAATCTACGACCACGTGTGTACTGCATGGCTTCTATAACCGATGTACCACACACTACGTAAGTATGGAAAAAAGGTTGGGAGATCAATAAAGTATAATAGTAAATGTGATTAACAAGAAATCACTTCAGATCCAATAGGCTATTATAATGACAAATCTTGCGATACACGTGAATGAAGTAGTCTTCTTTCCGATTGCGTAGGTCCTAGAGAATGTTCAATTTTGTTCCTCTATGTATTGTGTAGACTACAAATTTTGTAGTGCCGCGTAGTGTTTGTTTCTGGATCAGGCTTACTTGTGCGTTACAGTGGAAACACAGTCGCGACTGTACTGGGTTTATATCAAGTATTAGGCCATCCCATAAGTTTTCGCACTAAGAGAATAAATTCCAAATTTATTGATCAGAAGTAATTAAATTTGCTTGATTTCAATATCGTTCAATTGCGCATTTTCTTACGAACATTTTGGCATACAACTTGCCTACAGTTGTTCTGAGCTGGAGCTGTCGTGAGGAATAATTTCGCATGCTACTCATGCACAAATGGGGCATAGAGAGAATTGCTAGTGAAGCGGCGCGCAAGATTAGTGGAGCTTCTTATGGATGTCCCGACGGCGAATGATCCTCCAGACTGTCCACTCCAGCTTTGAACTTCGTGATCCACTTCCTAGCCGTCCTTTCTGCAATCGTATCATCGCTTCAAACTTCATTAATCTTGCGCGTTGCTTCACTAGCATTTTCCCTACACGCCATTCGTGCTTGATTAGCAAGCGAATTTGTTTTCAAGAGAGCTCCAATTCCAAGCAATTTCAGACAAGTTGATACTCAAATGTTAGCAAGAAAATGCGCAATTGAACGATACCAAAATCATGCAAATACCAATCACTTCTAGTCGATAATTTAAGGGGTTTCTTGCACTAGTGTCAAAACTTAGGTAAACGACTTAATGAGATTGAATGGACAAGGAGGTTGAGTTGAACGATGCCGAGCGTGCTAGCAGCAGTTGGAACTGTGACAGTACGATGGGGCCAAGCATGTAGACGGAGCGACGGCAAAGGTTCTGTCTGTTCTGAAGAAACATTACAGCCTGATGCAGAACATAAAAAAGTTACCAGCTGTGTGATTAGTCAGAACATGAAAAAGCTAAAGTTGTGTGCTTAGTCTGTCTTCTGTATGATTACGGGAACAAAGTGTGTACACATAAAAATGTTAACAATAACCTCAAACTAATTCGAATTAACTCTTCAACCTCTACTTTTTCAAACCGTACCCTACCGTTAACAGGGCGTATTTGGCGCAGTGGTTAAAGTCACCCTACGGCATGCACGTGGTCGATAGTTCTGTCCTGTGCCTACGGCTCATTAAACCTTCCATCACTTCGAGTTCGGCGAATTGTTATCGGACTTGTCTAGGAGTATAGCAGCACTCACTTGATAAAACTGTAGGCCATTGAGCAACGTTGTAAAAGCTTTATACTTGTAATCTAATTAGTGATTGAAATTTAATGAAATAACATCACTGTAATTGTGAGCATTCAATCATCTCAAACGATGATTGATGGAGTGGGATGCATAGTGCATCTCCTAAGGATTGATCTAAGCCAGGATTTCTTTCCTTTTCACTTTATTCAGCCGTTAAAATGAAAATTGGCAAGAAATGAAGTTAAGGACCATAGCTTTGGGTTTTCTACTACACAGAGAGATCTTGTATGTTGAGCACTCCATGCTACTTTCCCAGAGCTTTCATACTTTCGTTAGTGCTCCCCATTAACTTTCTTATAACGCGGACATGGTTCATCATGCTATAACCTTTCCGCAACACCCCTCGATGTAAAGTGTGCTTTACTACATGTCCTTTCGATCTCCGTGTGACGACTTAGAATAAGCATCTAATCGAGGAACAGCAGACAAGTAGTTTGACATTTACCAGTATCATGGAGGTTTCCATTTCAGTACAATATGGTCCTGCTGCTTTTACTAACCTGCACCTTCAATTCTCATAGACAACGCGTGGAAAGTCGGCCAGCGTGTCGACAAAGAGAAGCAATAGGGTTTTCAGATGTTCGCTCAGGACTCCGTAAACATTTTTCTGATCAAGAAAATCGTGTCAGAGATAGGAAGGAGAATCCTTGGGATAACAAGTTCATTCACCTTGACTTGACATTTTCGCAACACCTGACACCTGTGAAGGTCATTTTGAACATGACGCAGCTGGACTACAGGACCATTTTTTCGATGTCCCATTTCGCTGAATACAATCCTGTCGTTATTGCAACCCCTCAATTCTTTCAATTATCGAACTGTTCGTTGTCAAAATGAGCAAGTCGGCATCACCTGAGACTTGGGCGAGGTCTCGAAAGTACAGACTTGAGGTGGATGCGGCCATCGCAAAAAAAGTCGTGAGTGAACACTTATATTACCATTCTATACGCAGTGACTACTCCGTTTGAATGCCAAAGGTCCTCATTATTTCTGCAACAGATAACGTAGAACAGGCGTATACCAGACTGCCCTTTGCTCTTTCCAACCTCTGTAGTCTCAGCAAGATCTGCAGCTCTTCTCACTTAAGAGAAATCTCAATTTACACAGCTTGATGTGCAGAGCTTTGCAACATCGGAACTGCGCTGCTATTTGGCTACGATTTTCAGATTCGATGCTGGCACATCAACTCGCAACTCTCGAGAAAAGTGCCGCTTCACGAGAAAACAATGTATAAGTCATTTGCACTCCCTCTTTAGTTCACAGATGACAACAGCTCTTGAAACGGGCCAGACATGTAGACGAATAGAGATTGGCATTGAATTCATGATTTCGATCCTTTTGTTTCAAAAGCACTTCTCCTATTCTAAAACAAAAAGAACTTGTAGAAACGAAAACGAAAACGAGGTTATATCTTGGAAACTTCAATTAACCACAGTACCATTTAATAAAACTTCCCCTCAGCCAAGATATACCTTTCAGGGACCATATGGTACGTTTAGTACCAAGCCGCGCGAGGTCGTATCCCAGTTAGCTACTGTAATGGCGGCATCGCGTCTCGTGAGAAGGCACGCAGACAGCCGGACATGCAGGTGCTTCCTGCCTGTAAATGCCGCGCAAGCGACGTACGACGCCACCTGCCTGCGCTAGCCCTCAAAGGGTTAAAACAGCATAGAATGGCCATGGTACTCGAGTGACGTGTTCATCTTATCTTATGCTGCACCAGAAGTTTGTGGGATCAGGCTCAGGACCATGCTATGACTTACTTAGACACTTAGATGGTCCGCCTTCACTAGTTGCACGGACCCCAGCACATATTCCAAATGGTTAAATGCTGGTCGAGCTCATGATAATCCTTGATTTCCTGAGGTAACCTTGCATGGGCTTCTTCAGGTCTTCATGATGTTGTTTCCAAGGATGGCTTTCGGCGACGGATCCTCAGACGGGTTTCTTAGTAGTTGATTCAGAGATCGTGTTAGACTGAAATCAGGAGCAGAGGTAGGAAAGAAAATAAAACGACCGCTCACGGATGACGTAGAAGCCGAAATCCCATGTTGCGACTAGTTTTCAGAAAAAATTTCTGCATATTGCTAGCTAGGCAGACAGATGGTAGTGGTAGACAGTAGTAGGGATAGCGATCGTAACGATCAAGGTGCACGTTCGAGTCAAGTCTATCCACAAAAAGCTCAAGCATTCATGTTAATGATGGACACAAAAAAATGAATCGAATGCCAGGACAGAAGTGTTAGGATCCACACAGTAAATGTAGAGAACGTGTAAGATTATAAGCATAAAAGTGGCTAGCTCGCCAATTACATCAAGTAAAGGCTCGACAATCTTATAGGAATCTAGTTCAGCTTACACAGATTGGGCATGGTGATCATTTGCTCCAAGTGCTTTCAAACCACGCTTGAGAGGTGTACCTGTACATGGATTCTCCGTGAACAAGTATAACTACGTCAATATGAATTTACCCGTGGGCAATCAAAATCCCATGATAAGATTCACGTCTACAGCCCTGACGCACTTAGCGGAAAGGATGGACCTTATTGCTGATCACCCAGTCAACGATAATCAACGGTATTAGATTATATACGATATATGTAAGCGGTCATAGATCATTATGGTTTACTGATGTTGGAAGTCACAGCAGCACCTAGCGTATTCGATTCGTTTCCTCTAATTTCTCATTTACGAGGGTCTTCGAACACTTTCACCCATGACTTCAACTGTTAACTTAGAATTTATTGTGGTTCTTTTGTGTCAAGATGGCAAGGGATAGAAAAACAACCCCCTTCTCAGAAATTGTAGCGTAGAAAGAGTGGTGTGAAAACGGGAGTCTGTAGTGCAACGGTTCAGCATGCGCCTCCGGATAGGGTGAAATCTGGGTTCAAATGCAGCTGACATAATGTTTCTGCATCGGGCAAAGACTTTACCTTGCACCTTTAATAATCATACGAAAGCTTAGATCTATGGCTGATGCGCTACGTAGCTGCTTTCGAAAGAGCTTTTTATAAAAATGTAGAAGGTAAGGAAAGATTTGTGTTTCGCACGCGTTTATTTCTCGGCAGAACAGAGCTCTGTCCTTCAGACTATTAGTGAACCATTTGATAGCGTCAGTTTCGACGATTCCGGGACGCTGCGCTTTACTTTCTGGAAAGACCGTCTCACTGCAGTGTAGCAGGATGAAAATAAGATCGAAATTATCATAAGCGACGCCTTTCTGTAGATTGTTTGAAGGAAGGCAACAATGAAACATGCCTAATACTTATTTTTGAAGCATGGCATGTGGTGCTACTGTGAGCACTTATACAGTACAATACACGTGTTTCCGCCTTGGCAGGCCCGTCAGATTGCACGGTGCTCTTTCGTCAGTAACTAATTTCTTTGAGGTGAGAACCCCTTGACATGAGAAAGTATCGTCGACGAACATTTCACAGACGCGTCGGTAAGTGAGTCTTGGTTAGCATCGTGAAATATATACAAGACCACACGCATGGCTCAAAAATAAGTATTAGGCATATCGAAATTTGAACGCGGTCTGAAGAAAAAGTTGAAACGAAAGAGAATGAAGCGATTTTAGAAAGTTCAAATCAATTACAATTACAGTGGCCTTGAAAAGAAAGATTAATGGACGCATAGAATATGATGCAACGAAAAATATAAGTCTTTAGTAAAGGAAATAGGATCGAAAAAAAGAAAGTAGGAGTAATGAACCTGAGGGCATATCCATCGTCAACCATTTCGTGTCTAGACGGTTACTCGCGAGTCCGAACGAGAAAATGGTACGGCTTGCATGTCAGCGTATGAAGCACCATTGTCATCTATGTTCATGCTGAAAAATCACACGTGCACAAGGTCATTTCAGATGTAAAGGGGCTTTCCAACTCAGACTAAGCATAATCGATTCATGAAATCAGGAATGCTTGTGGCACAGTGGACAAAGTATATACCCTACGACACACATGTTGGTCGATGGTTTGATCCCGCGCTCAAGGCACACCAAGCTTTTCACTTCCTCC
Source organism: Parelaphostrongylus tenuis (assembly GCA_019055375.1). Lineage (NCBI taxonomy): Eukaryota > Metazoa > Nematoda > Chromadorea > Rhabditida > Metastrongylidae > Parelaphostrongylus > Parelaphostrongylus tenuis. The sequence goes on along the minus strand of JAHQIW010000923.1, from coordinate 4,190 downwards.
GCGGTCGGTGAATGGTACCAGACTTGCTTGGAAAGATAGCAGCACATGACGTTCAGAGCGTGTCATCTGCATTCAGTCACGTGAAAAGATGCTTGGTGAAGCTCAGATACATGTCGCATTCAGCAGGATTTGATCAAAGCTAGGAGATTTTTTATCTCTCTGAAAATACCGACTACTGATGTCAAAACATAGGGCTAGTATGGACGCTCATCGCCGTTGATCAATCAGCAGGGAAATGAGCATCATCCGTCTTTAAATTCAACTTTGTTTGAGGTGACTGAGATGCATATCTGGCTACACAATAACTCACCGTGGATTACCAGCTGTGTCGGCTGAATGATGCTTATTCCTCCTGGACAAGTCTGGGACCAGTCTAGGATCGGTTTGGTACTAAATTACCGAAATTCGGAGGGAAAGATGGCTCGGTGAGCCATGAGAGCGAGATCGAACATTAAATGTGACGCAGAGCATCTCGCAACCACTGTGCCACATGCCAAAAACACAGTGTTACTAATTCCACTTCATCCGGAAAAAGTTTCTGACGAGTTCGCTCTACCATTAAGAAGAATTACTCTGCTTTCAAACTACGATGGAAAAAGCCTACACGAGATTAAAAATGAAATCACATCACTGTGAATTGAAATTACCGAATTCTGTAATACAAGATTGATAGCGTCTAAAGCATCACCACATCCAAAAAACAAGTATTTTCCACTCTAATTAGGAAAAAACCCTAACAAAACGCGAGATTAAACCACTACTGTTCATGAGGCGCCTTCACAGCAGGTCTTCCTATTCAAATTCGACACTTCTCAGGGAGCGCCATCATGATAGGTTGTGTGAAAAAGTTCGTGCCGTTTTGGTTTTTATTCACAATTTTTTTCAATAGCTTTGTTCCAAACAAAAAGCAAAACTAATAATCGTAAGTATGCTCCATCGACCTATGAATAACTTCCTGCCACTTCTCGGGCAGAGATCAAGAATCAACAAACAATTGAACTCTTCGGCACTGGAAGTTCGGCATGACAGAAATCATTTTATTTGACCGCCTATTGCGATGTGTATGGATCTTGCAATAACCCCAATGAGTAGAGTGGCGTGCAAAAACGTTTGCGTCAGCTGAGACTTGAACCCAGATTTCACACACTTCCCGGAAGCGCATGCTGAACCTTTGCAAGACCGACGCTAACCGTTTTTTCTAAAAACCATTCTCATTGCCCCCGTAGTGCAACGGTTCAGCCACGCGCTCCCGGAAAGAGTGAAATCTGGGTTCAAGTCCCAGCATGACGCAAATCGTTTTTTCAGGCCACTCTACATCAATGGGTTTATTCGGCATGACATTGAGAGATTCTCTACACCATCTCAATGAGCACCGCTTGGTGATTAACTTCCTGTGAACGCATGAGCGCGACTGTTCCTCCAGACTGTTCTATCCAGCTCTGAACTTTGCGAAACACTTTCTAACCGTGTTTTCTACAACCGTATCATCGCCCAAGCTCCACCAATCTTGCGCGCCGCTTCAGTGGCGTTTTCTCCTATGCGCCATTCGTGCATAGGTTGCAAGCGAATTCGTTCTCGAGACAGGTTTATCTTAAAGCAAGTATAGGCAAGTTCTATACCAAAATGTTCAAGAGAACATGAACAATTGAAACGATACCAAAATCATGCAATCTCATTGCAAAATCATGTCAAAATCAAAACGGCACGAACTTTTACATAACCCATCAGTTCATAATCGATTATATAACCATTGAGGGAAAATATTAAATTGTTTAGTATGCCCTGCCAGTAAAAGACGATGACTGCATGAGTTCAAATAGAGGAGACAAATAGAAGGATAAAGTTCTAGTGTTGATCAACTCTTGATGGATGCGCCAGGCATTCGTCTTGCAACTTTTAGCTCCGTTTGAGGTGGCTGCATGCATACCTGGCCTTTACAATGACTCGCAGTGGCCTACCGATAAATCAAGTCAGTGTGGATACCCTCCCAGACAAGTCTCGTATCAATTCCCCGACTTGGAGAGATCAAAGGTTGGTAAGCCCTGGGCACGGAATACGAACCGTCAATCATGGCTGCGCCGCAAGGCACTCTCTAACCAATGCGCCACACATCTCCCCTAATTTTGCCTATGAGTTCATATACGGTATGCTGGTTTCCTGTGAAAAGTGTGATGTCTATGTTTGGTTAAAACGAGTTGACCACTCAACGTCTGCATAAAAGAGCAGCTACTTAGGCAACATAAGATTAACCCTTTACTTTCCGATCGTTGCCGTTGAAGAATAATGCCCAACGGTTCCTTGGAGCGGCGAAGTCCCACTAAGGTACTCTTGCACGAAACAGGGAAAAGTGGAAGGTTTACCGATACCCGCTCGAACCCCTCGAACGATCACGAGACGACAGGTGATACGGGTGAAGGGACCCATTTGAGGAGGCTTGTTTTATCTTGTTTACAACTACTTGAAGATCTTTTTGCTTGACATAAAATTTTCCTCGACTTCCAGTGACCATTCGAAAGCTTAGATCTCGTTGATATCAATGTTGCACTTGGTTTCTCAAACGGTCTTCTTAGTGCGTTGTGGCAGCCAAAATAAAAATGTTCTACATTCAACTTGCATTTGCTCGCACGGCTAGGATCTTTGGATCGTTTGTCACTAGACTTTTACACTCAATCGACAGCTCAGACCTCGGCGATATCTGAAGCTGAGAGCTGAGGGTGGTTTCTAAGGTTCTTCAAAGGGCCTTATGAGAGCGAAAAGATATTACGTTTACCGCACGACGCAGCGTCGCTCAAACTTCACAGTGAGTTCTTCACAACTTTCATAGCCGCAAAATGGCATAAAATCAGTCTAGTACTTGCAAACAATAAACAGAAGTCTTTTCTACAATTTTTAACACAAAAAACCAGAGAAGCTTTTGGGAAATGGGGAATAGAATCTCTAAAGGATAGCAAAAATGATCCCGCCGTTACGAGTGACACTGATCTCGCTGCGCGCAGCGCGATTCGGAGAGGGCGCGGACCTCGTTAATCATTCAGTAATTTTTTTTGCGCTTTGAGCAAATTTCTGGACTTCTCTTAGATGTTTGATAGACCTCAATTTCTTCCACACGTTCATATGCTTTTGGTGCATATATATCTCGGTGCATTAGTTCTTTGCTCTTGAAAAGCTTTCCGGAAACCAAATTCAATTCCAGATTTCCCGTTTATCAAACTATCCAATGAGTACTAGGATTCTGTTGGAAATCGATCCACAAACCCCTAGCAGACGAATTGCGCGCCAGAAGCAAAATCTTACTAGGTCCTTTCATAACACCAAATTTATTGACCAGAAGTAAATTAAAATTACACGAATTTTGGCATCGTTTCAATGCGCATTTCTCGCGAACATTTAGTATACATCTTGCCTATATTTCTCTCTACAATATTGAGCTCTCACCAATGGCGCGTAGGAAAAATGCTAGTGAAACGGCCCTCAAGATTTATGGAGCTTGAGGCGATGATACGGTCACACAAAGAACGCCTAGCAAGTGGCCCGCGAAGTTGAAGCTGAAGAGGGCAGTCTGGAGGATCAAATAGAACTTTTTATTTAGCCGCTTTTAGCGGATTATGATGGATGGTATAAAGATACCCAGCGATTGAGAGAGATATGCAAAACTTTCGCGTCAAGCGGTACTCGAACCCTCATCTCACTCTAACCGAGAGCGCGTGATCTAATCCGTTGTACTAGTAAACGCTCGTTGTTTGCCACCCACTTTTTCTACGCCCACAACGCATCTATCTATCAGCAACCAACCGTCACGGCATGACCCAGTCTGGAGGATCAGTCGCGCTCGGGCTCGTCCACAAGAAGCTCCATCAATCTTGCGCGTCGCTTCACTAGCATTTCCCCTATGCACCATTCGTGCACGAGTAAGCAAGCGGTTTTGTTCCAAGACAGCCCCATCTTCAAGCAGGTAGATGAAAAGTATATGTTAAAAAATATTCACGATAGAACGCACAATTGAACGTCGGGCAATGGGCGCGTTCTTTCTCCTGGAACTGTTCTTGTCTTAGCTATATCGAAAGGGAGGGGAAGGCGCCGGGGTTTGTGAGCAGAACTATTTAAGGGGGGTTCGCACACACCTATACTATACTAGTTTCAGCCTGGTAGAGAGGTGAGGGTGGTGGGGGTGAGTAGCCGGGGGGGGAGGG
>JAHQIW010000922.1:0-54748 GCA_019055375.1 Parelaphostrongylus tenuis | reverse complement strand
AGTGTAGCACGATTAATGAAATAAACCACACAGACTAAAAGATGAATCTGAGATAAGGTGCCATATTAGTGTTATGTTTAGCCATTCCCCCCTACTATTCACTTACGGTCGTTTGTGGTTTAAAAAACGTCAAGGCTTTTTCGCGCGCTGATGTTCTTGATTCTTCCCCCGGATTTGTAGTAGTAAAAATCAGTAAATCATGTGGTAGTGAAATTCCTGGAACAAGAATCAAAAACATCAGCACGAAAAACTTTTGTGGTTTTTTTTTATAGACCACAAAAGGCCGGAAATGAATAGGAGTGGGGAATGCCTGAACATAGCAAGTGATATGACGCCTTATCTCAGCTTCATCTTCTAGTCTGAGGTGGTTTATTTCATAAATCGTGTCACACAGTACCGGTCTTGAAAACAAAAAAGGTGGGGTTTTTCCAGAATGGCTAGACTGTTGAATTCCGTTCTCTTAGACCTTTGATATTTACGTAATATTAACCGAGTAATCAAATATGCTATGATTTATCGAAACGTTAGCCATCGAGTTTTGAGAAAAAGAAGAAATTTCCAGCCTCGTGTAAATTTATTAAATAAAGAAATTTAGGATAATTAATAAGACTATTATAATATTGGACTAATATAATATGTAAACTAATATAGTGAATAGGAATAATAATCATCCTTTGAGCCATGCATGTGGCCTGTTATAGGGCAAGTTATAGAGCCGGATACATGCGTTTCGACCTTGACAGTCTCATCAGTCGGGCGGTACTCTTCGTCTTTAGCCAATCCTTTCAGGCGAACTCAAGCTCTATAAATAGATGACGACGACAAACTTTTACACGAGTCATTAAGCGAAAATATTACTGAATGGACAGCGTTTTACACTTGATTGTTCTTGGCTGTTATCTTGAATATATCATACCTTGCGTTTTGAGTGATTTTTTGAGACCGTGTTCAAATTTGAATATGCTTGATAATCATTAGTGGTACGTGCAAAAAGTTCGTCATCGTCATCTCTTCACAGATGTTGGTTTCCCTCGAGAGCATTGGCTATAGACGAAAGGTACCGCCCAACTGATAATACTGTCAAGGCTGAAACACATGTATTGGGTTCTATGAGTTGCTCTATAACAGACCACATTGCATGGCTCAAAAAAGTGATTATCAGGTATATTGAAAATTCAGCGTGGTCTTAATAATACACTCAAACGAAAAGTTAACAAGCCTCTGATTATATATTCATCTTTGAAATATTTATAATGTTCAAGGATCGCACAAACGTCACAAATTGCGAATTCAATATATTGTGATAGGTTCTAGATAAAGTTCTGTCGTATGACTGAGAAAATTGCTTTTGCACATGTAATTTGTGCGAACTGAGCTCATCAGACAGCTCGTTCTTTTGCGCGTTGAGCGACATGTCACTTGTCCGCACAGCCTTTAGAATGGAATTGCCCAAGGAATAAGTTTCTCTGCTGCTCCACTACCGTTACAGATTTGATATGAACGCTTCTGAGGTTCATCGACGTATCTATAAGGCAAAGGGTGCCAGAATTTGCAGTGCTCGTACAACTTACGTTAATTCAAAACTTTCCGTGAAGAGGGAGCTCAGTTGAGTGCGGCAAGCCAAGAGAGGTACGTCTGCGTGTAGTCAGTCGCCAATTCAAGCTTATTCACTTCAAATCGAAGAGTCGGAATTCTTACCGGCGCGGCTTTTTTATGCTGTCGGATGTAGCTGAATTGCCTTGACGCAGATTGCTTTTACTATTAGTTTGCTTCTTGTTTAAGACTAACTGACGTACAAATAAGTTTTTATTTTTTGCTCATTTTGATGATACGACGGAATTTTCCTAATACCTGTTATTATTCCATTTTAGGTCATGCGTGAAATTTCCAATGAAAGAAACACAACGGTGTTCGAAATTCATCACGTATTCGAATGTAATCGAAGCACCATGCACTAGATCACCTCCACAAAATCTGCATTAATTGCTGCTGGACATGATCACATAAAATATCAATCGAGAAACCAAAGGCAATAGTTAACGTCATCAAAAATTTTACTTTCGTAAACTATTCAAATGTAATCACAAAGAGTCTATGAGGTCATCTATATTCTACACAAATCAAATTATTCAAGTCAAGATTTTTTGAAACTTTCATCTGTTGCTGCTGAAAAAACTTTTGTACTCTACACTAACAGAAGTCAAATCAAACTGCAAACAATACATAATTGCAGTTCAATTGGATTGGATTCTATTCTCAACTCTGATACATTAGAGTTAAGATTGAATTTTCCATAAAAGGAGCAAATCAAAGAGTGCAATTGAATACTGAAACAATTATTTTGGTAAAAGTTGGAAGATCCTTTTCAGTAAATTTCTCAGCTTCCTTACTATAATAAAATTGAAACGAGCCAACACTTTGCAATCATTGGTTAGGAAAACCGCATTTTTGCTCTTTCTTAGATCTTTAGTAGTCACTCGACAGCTCAAATCTCGAGATTCTAATGATTATATGAATCGAAGAAGGCCTTTTTAGTGTGATGTACCAGTGAATAGCAGAGAAAATTATGTTTTACATTTAGCGTGCTTTCGTTAAGCAGAGCTTATAACTCAACCTTTCAATGTCATTAGAAAGCCTGAGCATCGCTAATTTCAATGTTGTGGTTGGTTTTTGAAAGATTTCATAGCTCTGTAGCATTGATAAAAAGATTGATCTCGCACTCGGAGCGCATTATGGCGGGTCTCCTTAATTGCGCTTTACGCAACGATCTCATCATAGCCGCCTCAAAAAGCGCGATTTTTGCTATTTTTTAAAAACTTGCTAAGTGTGTCAAAATTTCGCCTTTTGTAAACTTGTAAAAGAAGCCTTGTTTTCTTGTTCTATGGGTCATTTCACATTGCCATGGAGATCCGATACTGAATTTAAGCTCAAATATTGTAAGGCTGAGTGGGCGGAACGCAATCTTCTCTTCGCTCTTTCAGTGCCTTATGGAGATCTTTCCGAAATCACAGTTGTCCTTTTGAATTATCCAAATTAACCTTGTCAAAATATCACTAGAAGTCTGTTAAAAGATAACCGGCCATCACTAGACGCCGCAGTGCCGCTTGCTGCGGATATTGCGAAATCCCGTCCATGCAGCCACTCACACACCCTAGTAGAGTGGAAACTGTTCACCAAGCGTGAAATTAAATTTTATTCTCGCTGCTATAGTGCACAAGGCCTTTTTAAAAATAGTACGGCATAAAGTCACTCATATCTAAGTTTATAAGTATTTGCAATACCTAAAGGCTTAGCTTTGTTTAACATAAGATGCCCTGAATGTGAGACATAATTCTATTTTTATCACTACTGCGCTTTTGAAGGACCATATTATAATAAGTACAGGTTTATATTTGCCGGATTTCAATCAATCAAATGACAACTAAAATTTTGAAAAAGGAAAATTTTGTGGTGCCAAAAAGGCTAAAAATTACTACCGAATGCGCAGTAATCTCATGAAGGTAAAACTATTGCTGAAGGAATCGTTATAGCGAGCAGGAGATTGTTGGAGATTATCACATTTACTTTGATAATCGCATCAATTATCCCTAATCACAGACACTTTACAAAATGCGATTTTATTCTATCAGTGCTTATTAGATATTCTTTTTCTTTCGTCAAATGATTAAGTTTAGTTGTCCAATTCAGAGGTGTTCTGGAGGCTGGTGCACTACTTCATCGGAGTTTCCTTAGATTACAATTACACCAACATTCCAGTTGTGTAGGCTATTATTCTAGGGCTTGACTATTGTCCAAAGAATAGAGCTTGAGACAAACTCTTTTCAAAACTTTGACAAGAACAGCATCTCCTTTTGAGAAAATGCTTGGAGTGTGAAGCGGTTTGAAGCTTAATATTAGTCTAAAATAAGCATTACGACTGAGAATAAATGCGGGATATAGGAAATTACTTACATAAAGATTTACATTGGTATGAGAACAGGAAATTATTAGAAGCGAGTTAGAAATGTAAATGGCATTATTACTACACCAGGCTGTGATTGAGAATTGGCAACGGTATAGTCCTTTGCTACTTCTTCCGGCGCACATTTCCTAGCTGGTATTTTAAACTCTCCAGGAATAAGCTGCGAAAACGCGACTAAAGTTGTTCAAACTGATGACAAAAACGCTGAGATACACAGTTTTAAGACCCAATATGATCATGTCCACAAATTACATGTTTTTTTTTTGTAGTGAAAGTGATATCTTAGCTTGGAAAGAAATAATATTAGTTTATTTTGAGGGACGTTACGCATAGATATTCCCATTTGAGGAAGATCACTGATGAGATTTTTGAGACAGCTGTTCAATATTTTCACGGGATTTGCTCAACAAGATTTTCACGAGAATTATAACGGCGCCACATCGCCAAAGCTATATACTAAAGCATTGTAGCCTATAAAGAGGTCACGTGTTAAGAGCGGCAGGTAGATGCGTACTAATGAGAAAATTCTATCAGGTCATCGCTTTAAGTACATCCTTGGCATCTTTTCAAGAAGTAAGTGTAGTACTTTTCGACTACAAGGAAGCAAATGAAGGTGCAATTTACTTGTATGGGGACAAATAAAAAATTGATGGCATTCGCTGGAGAGTAACTTTTCATAGGAATGTTAGTAACTATTCGAAAACTGAGACTTAAGGCAATAGCATCTACGTCGCAGTTCTTCCATCACTCCTTTCTAGCGTAGTAGCATTCAAAATAAAAACATTCTCCATAAAACAGAGTGCTTTATAGTGCGTATTTATCGCATGGCAGAGCTCTTTCCGTGGACTAGGCTCATTCGATAGCGAAAAGTTGGAAGTTGGAAGTTTCAAGATATACTGGACTTTTGAAAAGTCTTTATAATGCTGTAGGAAAAAAATAAAATTGGGTTTCCGTCATTTATTTGTAATTTTTCTCCTTTCGTAGATTTTTAGGATTTTTGCATTGGAGTTGCAGAATGAAATTGTTCCATCGTTATGGATTTAGGCTAACTATTTTCGCTATTCTGCCACATAAAATCTTCTTATTTAGAGCAAACTGAGCGGCCTAGAGCTATGTACGACAACCTTTTAAGAGTCTAGAGAATCTCGCAATATCATATCCATATGATTAATTGGTTGCTTTTCAAAGCGGAGAAAATTTCTTGATTCAATGCAAAATTTGCATGTCTTGTGAGCATCGCGCAGCGCGACTAGACTATCTCTCACGCACCCTAACAGCAAGCAATATGTGGCGTATTTGGAATTCAATTTTATTTTCAGGGCCATAGCGCGACAAAATGGCCTTTTTTGAAAACAGGAACATTTGAATTATTGAAATATACGCTATTGAATGGTTTGTGATAGACTAATAGAAAAGCTCTGCCCCACAAGAGATATGCGCGTGTATAACACAAAACCATTTTTTGCCAATGTCTATAGAGGCTTCGGTTATTTCTGATCATAGAGGAATAAATGAGAAACCGAACTTTTTGCGCTGAAGAGAAAATTTCTATAAGAATTTAAGTAACCATTGGAATCCTGAAAACTAGGCTAGGGCCCCACTTTGCCAGTTTTTCAAAACACCCTTTTATATCGCTGTCATCTCTGCGCGAAGCTAGCGCATATTTCTCGCCGAAAAGGGCTATTTCTTTGGACTTTTAGTAATCATAAGATAGTGTAGCGCTTTTGATACCAACGTTGTGTTTATACCTCAAAAAGATTGTTTCCCTACAACTCAGCAGGTGAAATAAGCTGAATTCAATGTGTGCATTCGCGTCGCGGTGGGTGTGGTGATCACGTGATTGCTGATGCAATACTCCGCTGACGAAACACTTCTCTACGTGTCCAGAAGATTCAAAAACCATTGGCAACAGGAAGCATTAAGTAAAACGTGAAACTCTGCTACAAAAAGACTTCAAGTTCAATTAGTTTGCCTTGAATTCGGACACCAAGCACAATTATGATTTCTTTGCTGGAATTCAGAAGCTAGATCTTCTAAATTGCTATCAACAGTGACTCGAAGCTATCATCACCTAACTACAATGAAAGATTACAGTGGAGAGTCAAAGAAAAAAATCTTCGATTACCTCCCACAATGACTCAAAACGATTTACATACAATCATTTGGCTCCGCTAAGTTCAGCTATACAGTTGGCCGCTATGGGACATTAATCTTTGCTTATGATAGTTGATCAGGCAATGAATGTTGGGAAATTGGCTTGATCTACCGTGCAGTCCAAGTGATCCGTCGCATTGCGCGTTGCACATGTTGAGTGTGATTTCTAGATTAAACGAATGACTCTCTTATTAAAGATCTCCTCTACAGCTCATACGCTACAACAGCGCACCTTCATATTAATGATTGAATCGATCATCGCGTCGGCAGCTATTCACGTGGACGCCTTCGCCAGCTGGTCACAAGTGGCCAACAGCCACCTTCCCGCACGTAGGAATCCAACTTATTCTACATGCTGCGTTTCAGGAAAACGATCCTTATAGGATATTAAGCACTGCGTTGGCATTAGAAGCGATATGCTATCGAATGATTACTAATACTTGAAAGGAGGAGCTCTATCTGGCAAGTAATATACGCGTCCTTTACGAATAAACCTTCTTCTGTAGCAACGTAAAAAAAAGGCCTTTTAGAAAACCAGCGTCTTTAGACAACAGTCTTGAATCTCAGCTTTCGAGTGGTTGCCAACACTAATATGGAAACCTTATCTCCACCTAATGAGGACGGCTTTTCTTTCGTTCGTTCCCTTGTAACCAGAAAGAATTGAGGTTTCCCTAAAAAACGAGTGTACTCCTGAAATTTATAAAATTTACGCAATCGGAAGATCATTAGCAATCTATTAGAAAAGCCCTATCCTGCGTAATATAAGCGCGATATTGCACTACGTATGTTGGAATTTTACTCCTTATGCTATAGCTCTGTAAGAAGGCTTTTCCAAATGACAAGTATATTTTCAGATTTCGTGAGATTAAGCTTCTCAATTATCAACAGATTTTCGATAGAAAGTTTCTACTTAACGCGAAAATAATCTCCAAAATCTTTGCCCGATAACAGGAAAATACCACGTTAACGCAGTCATGGACGTCATTAGTCACACACATTCAAGGACAGAAGAGATTTCACACATACGAAATGAGCCTTGCCGAACAATGTCCATTGCAGATGGCCAAGACTGATAATTACCACAGGAAAGACGAACAGATGGAAACCACACTGGATCCAGCGCTATCGCTGGAAACGAACCATCTAGGTTCAAAGTATTCAGGATTGAGCAATAAAGAAATTACTGTGTGAGGTTGGTGGAGGAAAGAAGTAACTAAAAGCAAAAAGGATTTCTCTGAAAATGATTGATGAAATATTGTGAGAGAGAACTGAGATATGACAATGAAGACGGTATTCACTTATGAAGATTTATGGGAGAACGATAGGAGTTGAGAAATAGAGAAAACTGGTAGCAAGTCTAAAATGAGCTCTTTATATACCGCACGGAAGTGGATGCCACGCATGACGGACAAGTCTGACATGTTAAGAGCGCGGTTTGGGTGTGATTACACAAGTGAGAAGCCTGAAGAAAATACAATACACTAGATCTGAGAGCTTCACGTGGAGTGCAAAATATTCGACTCCATGCGTGAGCGTTCCATCTATACTAGCAAGAGACAAGGTAGGTTAAAAGGTAAGGAGTTGGGGGTGTGCTATCACATCGCTACCAAGGCATCGCTTTGTTACCACTTTTTTATCGAGGTGAACTATCAGAACTGTTACCAACCAGCCCATGATGGGTTTGGCCTGATATGTACATATCGGCGTAAAAGCAGTCATGCTCACAGCGACTCTATATATAATCTTTGAAACTCATTTTTTTCTACTGCTTTTCAGAATGATTACCATGCTCCACACCATAGCAGAAAATTCAATAATTCGTGAATATGCTAAATAGTGTAGCATTGTGAAGAGACTTTCTGCTAAAAGGTTGTAAACAACACTGACAATGCCTGCCAATTTTTATGATATTAATTTGAAAAATCATTGTTAAAACTAAATAAAAAATCGGAAATTGAAATTCAAGTGGTAAAGAGAGCTCCATCGAACCAGAAGGGAGGACGAATACTTTGCCCATAATAAGAGCCCCACGTGATGTGGAGAAGATGTCAGTGGAAAGTGTCGTTGTGTAGTGAAGAGGAACATGAAAGAGAAGACGAGTTATTAAGAAAGCGGACGTTCCGATCAGGGTTAAATATCTTCTAGTATACTCTTTGGAGAGCGTTTACTCTTAAATTTTTTTCGACACGTTCGACACGCCTCGCGCGCTCACCCAAGCGTCATATCTTGAATCTATCGATTTTTTACGAGCTCACAACTCTGAATTGAGAATGGAATGGTTGGAGGTGAGTATGACACACAACAGACTTCCAATGGCTGACAAAACAACATCGGGTAAATGGCTGGTGTCCTACGTTAATCGAATACAGAGTTATAAGCTCGACAAACGTGAGATAGTATTTGAACTAGTTTACATGAAGATGCTAGCAGTAAAGAGATTATTGATTAAACTGGCATTGTTGTAGGTACGCTGCTTGTTAGACGGTGAAGCGTTTGACGTTGTTAATTTTTTGAATAATGTTTCATTAGTTCGACATTATCAAGTATTTCGGTGAATTTGTCGGTATTTAGAGAAAAATTAATTATTTCTAACAATAATTGATTTTTCGAATGCATCGCGGCAGCGGTATATTGCCGAAAATTTTTTTCCCGCTTCGTAGAGATTTGTAGATATTCAGTTTAAGCCTATGCACTGAAAGCTTTTGAAAGTGTAAGAAAAAATCTGGAGTATATAAGTTACACGCTTAATGTAGACACTTCTCGGGAAAGGCGAAAACTTCAAGTAAATTAGAAATTTCTTGCACCCTATGTAATTCGCATAAACGATGGATCAAGGGGAATGCTTGATTGATTAAGTCGTTATCACTGCATCGAGTGGAAAAATTGATCTTATTTTCGCTGCCATAGCACCCTAATAAGACTTATTCGAAAAATTTATAGTGTTGGAACATCTGAGATTTGTATTATCCAGCGATTCCGCGAATCCTGCGAAAAATGACGAGAAGGGGCGCGTCGAATGGAAAGCGAAGTTCTGTGTTCACTGCTACGGCATTACAAAAATGCACTTTTTCTTGGAAAAGTCTTGCAATTATTTGAGAATTGTCCTATCGAGCGATTACTACAAGTATTAGGGGAAAAGCGGATAATGTGCGCGTAGCGTGTGAACCGTGGTTCTCTTTCTCTCCACGCGACAAAAACTCTCCTATGAAAGGAAATCACAGTATTGGAGTTTTCAAGATCCGTGTTTTAGAATTTTACTAAAGGTGTAGAAAGAATATCGAAAAATGCCTCGTCTCAAAGAAGCAAGTGAATGGGTCCCAATGACGAGAAAACATTGAATATGTCAAATATGCCAACCATGTAAATAATAGCTAAACAAGTTATGAGTAGAATAATGAAATAAATAAAATAAGTAAATAAAATGGAAAATACATAAATAAATACAACGACGTCAAATACAGAGTAATTTGGATGAATAATGAAACATTTGAATGTTGTTCATATCACTGGCAGATGTATAAGCTGAGAAAGGTTGCTTGAATAGGATTTCCTTGAAAAAAATTCGCAAACATACAGCTTACGTTGTCATTTTTCTTGAATTCCTCTGACCAAGTAAAGCACCTCGCTTTTGCGATCATCTTATTAGGAATCAAAAGGATGTGATAGATTAATCGGCAAATTTTGAATGCTCATTGCAGCTCTTGTATTACAAAATCGTTTTCATGACATTTTGAGGAGCTTGACATAAGCTCTAGCACCACACGGAAGAGCATCGATGAAGGCACGGAGTAAATTTCTCATCACAAAATACTCGCATCGCTATTGTTGTGCGGTAAGAGCACAGCTCAAGACTTTACACGACCATCGCTTTCATATATATAAGGTCGCCACCCACACATCTTATTTCCCCCACTTTATCACTTTTATTCAATGAACTATTGTGAACAGTTTTGCGTGAAATTCTCTAAGCTTCAAGCGATTTTTGAAACCCCTATTTTTTAGAAAGCCGGAGTGTGTTCAAGCGGTCATTCTCTCCGAATGTTTACGACTTTTGCTGTTTTGAAAACTGGTATATTGAATGAGGAACCTTCCAAAAAATTGCACGTTGCTATCAAAAGTTCATGTTTGTGTGATATCTTAAACATTCTCAAATATTAGGTTCAATTTTCTGAGCGGAATCCCACCCTCAATTTTAATTATAATATCTCGTCATTCGAACAAAACGAAGATTATCCATAATGAAGTCAAATCGGCTTTCATTCAACCTCACTACAGTGCAGAAATCAATGTAATATGTTATTTCGCACTCCACGCAAGGCTCTCATACAGCTTTACCAGCTAATAATTTGACCCCGTCTCTCTCCACTCCAGTTCGAGTCAGTTATTCACAGCAGCTCATTTTTATCATATCTTCTGAGTCTTGGCGGAAAAAGCCCTTGAGAGTGGATTATTGTTCAAATGAAAATGATGCAGGGTAATCCGAATTTTCAATATTGAGAACTTGAGCCAATGGAGAGTTCTGACGCTCCCACACCTCAGAAATCCCTTTGAGGACCACGGTTGATAAGCAGGCGGCGCCTCGCTTGACAGCAGTACGCCGCACGCGTCCTTTCACAACCATATTATGTATAGTGATTCGATAGCATGCCGAAAGCAGATCAAGGTAGCAGAGGAGAGACCCAAAAAAGGTGCTCATCCTCTGAACTTTTCAGACTCAGAAGAAAGCGATGAAACTGCCAGGTGATCGAATAAAATCGATAGAAGTATCTCATTTTGCAGCTTCTTTTAGCAGTGATATGATGCTACAACCGCATATTCAGCGATGTTGGGTGAGCACAACTTTGAACTTCGGTAGGGAGTTCAACCTCGCCTCAGCCTTTCTGAAGGCACGTGCTAGGCACTGCACAGTCTGTGCATTTGTTCTGCTATCACTCTTTGGACCACGAGAGAGAAGTTGCTATGTCATTGGGCTAGTCAGCTGGTGTTGTGGGCTGAAAACGGAGAAGAAGGTTGCAATAGGAATAGGAGCAGCTGCCAGAGCAACAAAGATCGCGATCATCAAGCGCGAAGAACCCATATTGCTCACGCGCTTGATGATTCAATCCCACTACAGGTAGACGAAACGCCACACGACACTCCGAAGGGCGGAGAGAAATTTTAACTAACAGCGACTTGTCTGTTACAAGGTTACTCCCTATGATCCATGTGATCTAGGCGCCGGCTGTCTCGTTTGGAGAAAAATCTTAATCTCTAAGGGAAGTAGTATTTGGCCACCAATCAGTAGAATTCATAGGAAACAAAAGAGAAAAAGTCCTTAGGCAAGAGACGCATCAGCATAAAAGAGAATAAGTATAAAGATCGTCGCGATAATGAGAGCGAAGAGATGTGAATCGATGTTGAGAATTGATAAGCGGATCGTCAAAATGAGGGATCCTTAAGACAAAAAGAGCGTCGACTCATTGTGTATTGAAAGTCAAATTAAGGAAGAGGGAAAAAGAGAAAAGGAAAAGGAAAAGGCAAGGAAAAAAAAAGAAAAAAAAAGAAAAGATAAGAAGAGGGAGGGCTTTGATTACCGAAGACGAGCGACGGGCCCATTTAAGACGCTCACGCGAATTTTCGGGAAGCAACTCTGCTCAAATTCGAAAACAGTGAATGACGCGCCGATTCGATCTACACTCGGCGCGTGGTGGCAAATGGTAAATTGATCTACCTGTGAATATGGATTTTAGGTCCGGTTGGTGGATGTAAACGTTCTCTTTAGGTCAGCCAATCAACAGTCGCCTCTAGAGCGGTTGAGGCTGAACAACGTCACACCCATCTCCCTTTGAGATAGACTCAGATACACGAGTAATTCTCGTGTTTCACGTGAAATGGGGATATTAACCCTTAAGCGGCGAGATATTTTTTAGAAGGCTCAGACCCTGCGGAAGAAACAACACCTTTTGACTCAAATCATCATGCCTCTACTCACAGTGAATTTCCTTGCAATTTTTCTTGCACGATATCTTTTACTTCTTCTGCCCAAATCTGAGCACCTTCTGAATCGATCCGTTTTCTCGCATCCGCATTCCTTGAAGATTTTCCACCTTTTCAGTGTCAGTTCGGCTGATGCTTGAAAGTTTTCCTTTAGTCGTAACGCTCCCACTGACCTCCATTATAGCGAGATTACTGCTCCTTTCTTGATACGTAGCTGGATTCAGGATACGTAATCCCTTTTTCTGCACCATCAATTGGCATACCTCTTTTTCATCACGGTAATTTGGCTGAGAGCTTGCAATCAAGTGGCCGGAATCTTATGGGAAGCGGTTGGTGGTAGCATTCATTTAAGAAGTCTTCATTCTCACTTCGAGAGAAGTCAGTAAGCTATCCGTGATTATCCAGTCCCATCGTGCAGAGCTCAGAAAACGAAAGTTGGTTGAGAAAAAAAGTAGATAGGATAATAGGAAAAGCGGTCGACAGCATTTTATCAGCACGCAGAGGCTACTGAAATCACAGTGCCATACTTTTTTTCTATTTTGACACTTTAATGATTCGTCTTCGCGGTGGTCTTCTACTGTACGGATCCTAGTACTTCAGCACTTCTACCGTCTAGTTCGTTTAATTGTCTTCCTCTTGATAGTAGTGGAATATTAATTGAGCAAGTCTTCTTGTAATCTCAGGCGTAGCCTTTCTGTGGATTTCTATGAACCGTTGTTGTTGACCGCCGGAAAGAGTTTGTGGGTCGAGTCTTGCTCCAGGCGCTCTGCGACGAGAATTACAACTATTTAACCAGGGCAGCACCTTTGGTTTACTAAGACGCAAGCTATTTTATCACGGCAGTCTTCATTAAAAAACTTGCAATCCACCGTTGAGGTGACTGGAGCTTTCGGAACTATAAATTACACCAACGGTTTTGGTCGTCATGACGAACTCTTAAATCTTGCCTTGTTCGTTCCATTCAAGTTCATAGATACCAAGGTGACATTCTTCACGAGTTCTTTGAGCTCCAGTTTTTCGCTAGGTTCTGCCCTTAATCAGCCAAACGCCTCTCTTACTCAAAGAGAAAGTATAGAGAACCTAGAAAAAAAAACCTCATTCGATTAACGCCTTGCTTTTTAGACCTGGATTGATCCATGTTGAAATTACAGAGTTGCTAGTTCTTGCAATGTGGTCGTGGTCATTTAGAGTTGAATCTTCTCTTATGGAGCATCATCAAGAAGAATTATTCTCACCCGACGATATCTTTCTATACCGATCGGCTGTAGACACTCGAAGTGGCCATTGATTAGGCTTGTTCTCTATGCTAAGAGTAGGCGGCGGCGAACATTTTGCACTGTATGTCAGCTAAGATTTTCACCGAACACACAGTGCTGTACACTCGATTGCTCTTGGCTGGTATCATTAGTATATCATGCCTTTCTTTCCGAGTGTTTTCCTTAGACCACAGCTCAAACTTCAGTATGTCATGTAATCATTTTTTTTTAATTACGCATATCATGTGGTCTGCTAAACATTTAACAGACCACATGAAGTGCATGACTCAAAAATGATTAAATGGCATATCGAAGTTTGAGCTGTGGTCATAAAAATACACTCGAAAGGAAAGGTAGGATATAGCATAGTTGGTATCTTAACCAGAGGAATACGTACCAGAAAGTCGTAAAAAGTGATGATTCTATATCACGGGCGCAAACTGACACTAAATCTTTCTTGGTAAAAGGGTTGAGGGACTAAAAGACCCAGGATCTCATTTGATGTCATGCAAGTGAGAGCTGCCGCTGCCGGCATAGTGATTCGGGTCCATCACGCAAAAACATCTCGTTCCCAGTTTCGCTCACATCACAGCACTCCTATGTTACACTTGCATATCTCAGTCAACCACGACACGCAATTACTCAGTTAAACATTTTTGTAACTGTCATACCTTCAACAGATAAATATTGATAAATATCTTGTTGCTTGCATAATAAGGAGCTTCCTTACATACACCGCATTGCTTTTGAGTCAGTCGTTTGTTTGAAACCATCAGATATTTCAGCGCATAAATTATTTTTTGAAAGCCGAAAGATGCGGTGTGGGCTGAGTGATTAGTAACGAAAGCTATTGGGAGGGAAAGTGCTGATTCAACGCTCTCCTCAAGACTTTTTCCATAAGTAAATGAACGCCTTACAGAGCATCTTAGCGCAGATTCTTTTGGGAATCGTTAAGAAGACGAATTCTTTGACTAACAATGGAAACAACAGGCTTTTGGAGAACTTTATGGAGGACGGATAGCGAGAGAACGACCTGAGTACTTGAAGGGCTGGGACCCGCTCACCGCCATGAGGTGATAGGTAGTTTGATTGTAAAGCAATAAATTACAATACTCTTCGTCTTACGTTTATTTACCATGACACAGAAGTTGATACTCATGAATGAAAAAGAATTAGTAATTGAAGACGGACTAAGACGAATACTTACAACTGCTTTAACTGTCAGAGTGGATAATATTTATGTAGGGATATATATATATATATATATATATATATATATATATATATACTATTCGATTTCCACTTTCGGACGTCCAAATAAAGTTGTTCAAAAACGTCTATAGAACATAGCACTTTCGAAGAATAAGTGTCAGTGTCATGCAATTATGTGTGACGTCACGTCTCAATTCATGGTAATATCAGTCCTTGTCATGAGTTTCGACACTACAGAGAGAGAAACCAAATTTATTGACCAGAAGTAGGTAAAATTGCTTGACAGCAATATTCAAAGTATGCGCCATCAGCCTGAACACAGTTCTACCATCTCTCAGGTAACAAATCAATACCGGTTTACGCAGAATTTTCTGAACATACTTTGAAACCAAAGTTGCCCATATTTGCCGCATCATGGCCGCTCAACGAAGTCTTTATCGCAGTTTGGTGCTTTACGAATACGAATTCGAACGCGATGCGTAAGCCGCCTTTGAGAACGTCAACCGTGCAAAGGCTCAAAGACTTCTGTTTACACAAACAGCTTTTCAGCTCTTTACTGAATTTCGCAACGTCAATACCAACTTGAAGGATCAGGTGTGCTCTGGACGTCCAAGCCAACATGACCAAAAGACCGTCATTGAAACAGTTAGAAAGGATTCGACTTCAGCATTTGAGGAGATGACAAAAAAAGTTGAGTTCATAAGGAAAAACCTAGCAGATCTAATAACATTACCTTCTTTTCTCCTAGAAGACGAGAATTGCCGGCAATCAATGTTTCGCTTTTATCTTCTGACCTTATCTAGATATTTTTGATAGACTTACATATATTGATCAGCAGTGCTATTACTGAAACATCATATTTAAAAAAGTGGAGAGACCCTGCTACAGAAACTTTAGAAAGAAAGAAGAGGGTAGAACACACGTTGCACTTCTCAAAAGGTTTTCAGTCGCTGCCCGCCACTTCGGGCACGTAAGAAAGACGATAAACGGTCTCCCTCCTCCAAAGTGCATAACTTTCCATATACAACTTTGACTAAAACGTAGAAGTAGAAGATAGTGAAGCAAAGTTTTTTACTCATACTGGCATAAAATTGACTATAAGCTGGCGCACAATTAAGCCTTTGTGTGAATACCCAAAATAATGGACCAAAATCTTCAAGTAGATTGAACTTCAATTACATGATCCTTTGGGACGATTCCAAAAAAAGATGAAAATTAGACCTACTGAGATGTAACCACAATTTCAAAGCTGAAAATATAGAAACTTCGAAACTTGACAAGAGAGTAAAAGCAAGAGGTATAGAATTAAACGAAGCAAAAGTAAGAAAAGGAAAATATGCAGAACGGAAAAGCTCGTCTGATGAAAGATTCGCAAATACGATCCGGGCATTAGAAGGACGGAAAATGTCCAGTAAGCGATTCACATAAGAAACTGTCATTGATTCACTAACTCTACCTCTGCTTAAGGTGTTCTTAGCTCTTCTAATGAGACATCCTACTAAGAGTAGCACAATTGTTAGAAACTATATTCATTTTAGAACACAGCTACGACAAGGCGATGGCAAGTCGCGAAGTTACTTGCAAAGGAGGCAACTGTTGTAATGACCTAGAGACGCATATGCACACCTCGTCACAGTAATATTGTGCCAGTCGTGTGGAGGATCGTCCACGTAGATGCTGATTTTTGAACCGCTCATAGCAGAAAGAGACGGAGAAGGCGTAGAGATACACTCACTACAGCAGACTTTGAAAACATTGCGCCGTTGTGATTGAAAAAAAAATAAAATGTTTCATCCACTGCGAAAGAAAATTAGTCCCGAAAAGTTGAGCAAAACTATAAACAGCAACAACATTAACATAAAATGACGCCGTGCAGTTACAGTCAACGCATGTGAGAGTCCTTATCATATATACATGAACACACTTTCATTAAGTCTATACTTAGAAATACTTGTTCTGAAGGCACGAAAAAGGAATGTTTAGTGGTGCTGTATGCCGGAATTCAAGGTGAAAGCAATGTGCCACGAGCCAAAGAAATGATTTCTTTCGTTGGTCAAGAAATTCTCATAAGTGGTTGGTGACCATTCGAAAGCTTAAATTTCTGGCTAGTGTAGTGCATGATTGTTTTACAAAAGGAATCTTTTATAACGCTATAGAATCAAGACTAGAATTTTGTTTTACATCGGCCACGCAATTTTGATATAATTTTGCTGGAAGCGTGGAGAGCATATGGACTTGTAGAGAAATTCATGTAGTATCAGAGTCATTAGCTCAATCTAGATTTTTTTTTCAAAGCGGCGAAACAATTCTCAACTGAATAACAGAAGTCGTCTATCACATGTGACCCGCTGCAGAGCCGTCGCTGTTTATTAATAGTCTAAATGAAGAGGTCTGAACTGCAAGAAATATGCACGTGTGAGACAGAGATAATTTGCTCCCGCTGAAGCGTTACAAAAAGGCTTTTCCAAAAACCGATCGCGTAGAGCAGTACCTAGAGGCTTAGGCCTTCGAATATTCACTTACATTCTTATGAAAGTTCTTGTTTGGCAAAAAAGATCAGTTTCTCATCCTGTGCTAAACGACGTAAAAATACCCACATATTTATTCGGCCTCCATTCCTGATACTGTGTTATAGTCGATCAATCAACATCCCATGAAAAGCTTCAACTCGAGTACCATTAAAATTTCAAGATGAAAGCACTTCTCCATAATATCTATGAAGAGACGAAACTTTTAGCAGCCAAAACAACACGTAATATGCTCGAATACCTTCATGGAGGACGTATATGAGGACATATGAGGAGACGGATCGAATGCAAGGTACTGGGATCAGCACTGGGAAACGTAGCTACGAGAGAAATGTAAAAAATACTCAAATTTATAAAAATTGTTAAGCCGCCATCGCCTTATAGCAGAGTGGCTCTGTCCAAGTGGTCATCCATACCGCTCTTTTGTTGTCATCTTTTAAGAACTTGGAGCGATATGCCCTTACTTGAATACTCTGATTTGAAAAGCTTTGCATCAGGTGAAACACGAATTCGCATCTTACTCTACCCGGAAACGGTGCAGAGCACCTCGAAACACTGCACGTCATGAGATTACTCAGTCAACTCAAACAGGTACATTATTCGCCGAAAATTCCATAAAAAGTTAAATACTACATAGAACATCTTGTTTTATTTTACAGGTCCCGTCATCACACCCCACTATGCATATTCCAGTACTTCAGTCATTCGCCTTTCCTCGTAATTATGGTCTCAAATATCTTTGAACACTTCCTTTCGTTTCGAGTCTTTATTTAAGATTACGCTCGAATTTCGATATGCTGCTTCGACCTTGACAGTGCATAACACTGTGTTTTCGGTGATAATTTCACTGAACAGGCAACTGAGAGAGGATTGGCAAAAGACGAAAGGGTACAGTCCGAATGATGAGACTGTCAAGGTCGAAACACATGTATCGGGCTCTATAATCAGCCCTATATAACAGACCACATGCGTGACTCAAAAAGTGATTATTTGGCATTTTGAACACTTCACGTAGAATAGAGTGTTTCTCGAAAAGTTTGCTAATCTCATAAATGTCGTAAAATGTTGGCTGAGTCGAATCTCCTAGATGTTTGAGGTAACCGAGCTAAGGCATTCCCACGAGACTGCAGGTGAGTCTCGTAAAAGATGGTCGAACCATCACCTTTTGAATCAAGCGAAGCACGTATTTAGTTAAAATCCGCTGGAATCAAGACAATATTTCACATTGCAGATGCCAGTTCACATCATGGAACAACGACAACAGATTTAGCAAATGTTGTGTTTGATTTGTAGGCCTGAATGACACTGGGACATCCGACCTTATCTCTTCTCATCTCTCTAAATCTAACGTCATTCGATCACTTCAAGCTGGCCAAGGATTAGAGTTAACAGAAGATATGACGAGCTGAAGGGTAACCTCTCATCACAGTTACTGAAAAAAAAGTCTAGCGAGAATTACAAAACATGTGAGATAATTTATAGCTTAAAAGCTAGCAGTGGGAACATTTGAGACAAGTCAGGTATCAAATTTGCAAGGATATTAGCGTACTTCATCTGATTTATGTATTAAACATCTTTAGCGAAGGTCCCTTTATTCAGTTGTTCTCATGCACTATGTTGAGTAGTGCACTAGAATTACCTAAAATCTAGGCAAGAAATAGCAGTAATGGCCAATTCCGAATTTTGGCAAGCTATATTAGATGGCGTTGCTCTTGGCTGTGCATTGAGTACGGGGCTTCCGCCTCCGTGCACGACACTGAGGTGGACGAGAAAAAACATGACATTCTCTATTACAAAAATCTGCTGCCTGTAGAATACTTTCAAAAGTAAAACGAGTACATGCATGGCTACTGTAAATCTCATACAGTAGGTAGAGTTGTGCATACAATGCACTCTATTCAACACAATGATGCTCATCATTTATCAGGGTTATTCGGTATAATTCTAAGTAAAGGACACAAGCATTTGATTACCAATAGTGATAAGGTAGTGTCAATAAGGAGTAGTGGTGGAGAAATGTTACAATAACTGATTGAATAGATTTGAGTTAAACTGCTCTACGTCCATTGACCACCTGAAATACAAACGTGGTAGTAAAACGTGGACTAATAGGGGCAAAAGTTCTAAATCTGGAAGCCTTATGAAATTTTAAGAAATGTCTCATCGTAATATAGAAATTCGTCATTGATTTTGAAACTATAGGCGCCTGAGGAGAATTGTTTGAACGTAGTTTAGTCCAAAAACCACTGTTCCTTATCGAGCTCTTTTTGGAAACTGATCAGTGTTGGTGGATCGCTTACGAAATATGCAACATCATCACGAATCTTCTGTACAACTGACAGACATCGTTGAGGAACACAGCATAATGCGCGAAATCGCAAGTAATTATGTTACGTCTAAAAAGAGATTCAGTAATTCTGCATGCTATATTTCGTTTTTCAGCAAAGTACTCTTTGAAGCATTTTTCCGAATGACTTAGACAGCATGACAGAAAGTAATCGTGGTGCGTTTTGTTCTCGTGGTTTCGCAAGAGCCATATTCAGTGGCGATCGATTTGAAAAAGTTACGCCTGTATGGTCGCAGCAAAATTTTTTTTCGCGAATGCTCATACATGTAACTCGCTCGGTCGTAGTTGGTCACTTCATGAGGTGTATGTTGATTCAGACATCACTTTGCGACAGCCCATTTTATTAGAATGGCGAACGACAGTGCTACGGCTGTATCCAAGTGACTGATTCAAACTACTGGTACTAGCATCCAGATACACTTCCAGCTCATATCGCACAGCGTCTTCAAGGAAGGTAACTGACAGAGGTGAAATCATCTTTGACAGCTCATATCGCCTGGTTGAATCAGTAACTGACAGACCGATTGGTAGTAGCGCCTAACCAAAATGCAGTGTTGATCACTTCGACCGCCTTCCTTGCACTGGCCATTGATTTGCATAATAATCATAAATATATATAATCATAATATGATCATCATTAATAGAATAATCATAGTAATATATAATCAAGGCATAATCAAACGTAACTAGTGCTGGCGCATTTTGATTCACAATTGATTGACCCGCTTCGTGAGTGCTTTTTCATGGTTCTCTGGCTGGAGCTACTCAAACATTCTCCAACATATCACAGTCTTTTGACAATAGCCGGATTATGGACTAGAAAAAAAACTAGTCAAGAAGGTAGTGCAAAAATAGTAGTGGAACAACCCATTCTTGTTCTACAAGCTATAACAAACTAAAGGTTTTCTAATAAGTAAACTTGGACATGATTTTTCAAAAACTTGTAATGAATATCAGTTTACGTGTCAGATGTTTAAAACCATCTCAAAGACATCGGAAAGTCGAAAAAGATGCACAAGTGATACCGCATGCATTTAAACGTGTAAAAGATCGTCGTTTTAAGAAATGTACACAACCAGCAACGAACGACTCGGCTGTTAGACTGTAATGAAGCATTCTATTAAATTTCAATTACTAAGCCTAACAGTGCGCCAAGTTAGTGCTGCTACCCCTTTGGCGAACCCGAAAGAATGGAAACCTTGGAGAGCTACGGTCGCACGATGAAATCAATGCCTCCATGGGCAATGAAGGGCACTTCTCCCACATGGGCTCTCCGTATTTCCGACTAGACTTCATGGATGGCCATAGCAGCATAAATTAGTTAATGAGAACTTTTTTTTCATTTCGTAGCACGAGTGTTTGGCGGTGCAACAAGAGTACGGCACTGGCTTATTTCCTTCAGCATCCACATCTACGCTGCTCTCCGTTACCATCAGCATACCAACGCGGCGTAAATTTTTAATCATACAACGAATGAAACGCTCATTCCTGCGTACTAAATTAAAGATGGAAAAAGCAGATCATTGCATGTTTTGGTAGCACTATACGCTCTTCTTCAAGGTGGTTTAGAATCAAAACATTCAGATATCAGAGGGAACGATCAGAAAGGGATTGTGTTTTTGATGAACCAAATCAATGCAATTAGGTAACCCACCGCAAATGACAACGATGTGCACTTACCATAGTTATCAGGGATCCATAGTGGTCATGTCGCTTTGAAATACCATGCCAGATAAGATAGCGAATCACCAATCAGCTCGCTTTGTGCAATAATTTTCACTTTCGCAAAGCTACAACATCAATTCATTGGACATCAGCAATGACAATCACTCACATGTCTTTAAGGCACTCAAGTAATCGCAGCAATTAGTGAAGGGGAGGATATTATTTAGTCGGTGAAATCAGAAACCCACTAAAATTCAAGGAGCGGACGAATGTGTCTTTTCCCATTGGCGATATATAAAGACGGGGTGTTTGCTCAAAACAGTTAACAAGTGCGAGAGGGCAGATGGATTGGAAACACAACGCTATACGAGTCGGTAGGAACAGTATGAATGAGAAAGTTGTATGGAAATCTCAGTGCTACCACTTCTTCACGGAATGTATTATTACGACTCGACGCTCAATTGTGACCATAATTTATGATGGTGTCCATGGATTTCGAACTCTTGTGTAATGCTGCGACACTTTATCCCACTTAGAGATCAACTGCACGCAAATATTTGCAATGTTGAGTTATTGAAGGGAATGTTCTGATTGAAGGCAATATAAATAATGGGGCCTGAACAAAAAATCTGGCGCCTTTCGCACAGCTCGAGCAAGCGAGCATTGCAGCAGACTCTGACGCTTGGAGGGGAGAATTGGAGAGTCTGGTGACCAACCAAAGTACTCGATGAACGTTGGTCGGGTGTTCAGATGATACTGATGACATAGGAGTTGATGTCACCAATCATCATGTATGTAATCTATACTAATCATATTTCCATCGGTTACAATCATAAGAATAATATGCCTAAGAAGTAACAATATATCTGGACAGTGTAGATCATCAACAACAACGAGGTTTTTAACATTATGAAAAAATAATGGACTAGCACATGCGCTAGTTAGATCTTATTATAAGAGGGCTATTCGATTATTAAAAGGCAGCATATGTCTTTTCCATGTTCATTTCGGCTTACGCTTCTCCAGAGATTCCAACCATACAACGTTCCAAGCCAAAACGGCAATGACGAACCAGACACTGAAACAAACCCATCGTAAAAAGCTAAAACCTCACTAAAAAATCACTCCATTTAATGAGAGGTTGTCAAGCAGAATAAAGTTTAGGTGTAGTATTTCTGCATGGAAAAAGAAAAACTAATTAGAGAAGCACTATTTAGTAGTGAAAATATCTAACATATTCGCAATAAAGATAGTTGTTCGAATGCGATGATTATTTCATTGTAACGCAGCGAAGAAGCTGAAAACCTTAATGACTTATAGGAAGACACTGCTCTATCGCCTCTTAAGCAATCCATATAATTTTCATGGAATTTTCTATCAACTTTTGACCTGTTTCAGATTGAAGTCCTCAAGCAAGAAAGTGAAGCGAGATTGAAATCTTATATGTTACATATGTCACAGGAAAATCGGGTTCACTCGCTCACATATAAGCTGTTCTCACAGGTTTTTTATTATGAAAGAAGAGCAAGAAAATAATAAAATGTAGCTAGCAACTTGAAAGATGCTCCAAAATTGGAAAATAAGAACAAAGTTATGTGCTATCAGTAGTAGTTATAGGTATGACATTAAATATAATACGATAAAATATTGTTCAACCTAAAAGGTCAAAGGACATCGACACATAATTAACACTCAAAACAAAACACCTTTCTTTGATTTGGGAAAACGTAAGAAGAATTATGATTTGATTTCATTTATCCAAGTGAATATGCCCACTACCTATCACGTAGACTGTTCATTGGTCTGCGCCTAGGACACCAGAATAGTCTTCCTTTATCGCGCTTCTCCGATCGTTGGTTGTATTAACTCCAAATTGATCAGCTAGAAGGTAGATACAAGAAAACAGGGCGAAGGCATTTCTTATTTAGGACACGTGCATTGGCAAAAGAGGAAGAATGATACCAACAGTGAATGGCTTTCAGGATGAATTTTTTGTGTCCATCTATTAAGCATCGTCTTATACAAAATCTTGACCTTGAGCGATTACTCTTTGTCTCAGATGTCCTCGTGAAAAGACCATCAAAACCTCCATGCGAAAAAAACATCAATGCCATCTTGTTACTTCTCATCCTTCACAGCTAAAGAAGGAAGACTACACGTATTCTAGAATACTTGGAAGCAGAAATTCACAATAAAAACTGCTCCGCAAATTTATTGTGGGAAACTTCAAGCAAGATAAGAAAAGTTGATATGAGTGAATATCGAATTACTAGAAAAGAATGGTAATCGTTCCATTGAAATTTCTGCTCATGACACTTTCCTGCTATAGAAATTATTTTTGTAAAACAAGGAAAAATATTACGAGGCAGAAGAGTCTATCACTGTAACAACTTATGCAGAGAACGGACACTTTATCAAAGAAAAAAAACTTGGTTAAATATGGACAGCTTTGTGATAAATCATTATACTAGATCATATCGCTGCCTCCTTCGGAAGGAGACATAATCTAGCTGGAGATTGAAGAAGAACGCTTGTAATCATCAAGGGAGAAGATGACTCGAGAGCGATCAGCATAAACCTAATCTCTCTATAAATTTTCTGTATAAATGGATGTAAAATTGAAAAACACCCACCGATAACTATATGCAGCTTGTCCAAAGAAGCAACACTGAAAAGAAGCTGTGCCGCTCTCGTTTCAGTTCCTCAGGCAAAAAAAATCATATCGCATCTCCTTTGCCATGAGCAGTTTTAGAAAAGAGCAGATGATTTTATTCTACTGCAACAAAGTTAGCATAATAGATGTCCAGTGCAAAAGACCTTAACAGAATTCACTTCATTTACATCGAAATAGGATAAAAGGTGTTGAGAGAAAGCTTCAAAACAATCTAGAAACGCAATGAGGATCTGTACGACTGAGATGCTCCGCTATCCCCACAACAAATGAGCCTATTAAAAGATCTTAACACGATTCGGAACTGAGAGTGCGAAAGTCTTATATTACCTCTTCTGTTCCGCATTTCCTTTCACAGAATCCGATATTTTCGTTGGAGATAATTCAGCCAATATTTTACTTTTACCAGACGGGATTACACTAGAAAGCATAAACAGAGGTACAGATTAATGATTCAACAACAATGCAGTGCACTACTTTCGAGCAGAGCCACAAATTATACGTCTTTCTGCAATTTATATAATTCTTGCTCGTGACCATTTCCTAAAAAGCGTGATGGAAAGGATTCTCGTGATTACAATCGAAGAATTCCGAGTGTACTACTCACTGTATATATCGAACGCTCGAAGAGGTACAGTTGAGAAATCAGAATTTAAACGATAATGTTACACGAATCACCGTATTTACGCAGACTGCAACCATGGACACTCATTAGGCTAAAAGAAAGGCAGATTGCTGCTGACCGTTTCGCTCGCAACGACGGGCCATACAAATACCCAATAGATTCTATTTCTAAAGTGTGCTCGATACTTGTGGTCGCATTAATTATCGTGAATAATCAAACATAGAATACCGTTCGTTTCATATGTTCTTTCAAAACCATCCTCAAAATTCAATATATCTGATAATTAATTTCCACCTTACATTTCATGTGATCTTTTATGGGCAACTTATAAAGCCCGATACGCGTGTTTTGGCTTGACAGCCTCATTAGTCAAGTAGTTCCCTTCGTTCAAGCCGAACACTTGGAACGAAGGGTATGATATTATAAAAATAACAGACAAGAGCACTCGAGTGTAAGACACTGTTAATCAAGTGATTCATTTCACTTAAAGGCACGTGTAAATCGTTTGTCGTCGCTTACTCTATAGAAGGGGTTGTAGGGTCCTCCAAAAGGATTGACTAAGACGAAGGTACTACCAAACTGATGAGGCTATCAAGGCTGAAACACGTGTATCGGGCTCTATAAAATGCCCATAAAAGACCACATGACGTGCTGGTTTAAAAATAATCATCAGATATAATTATAGAATAATCAGTAAAAAATTCATGTCAAAGATCAGATAGAATGTGTTGAAATATTATACAAAAAAAAAAAATTCCATTACTTGGATGGGCCATATGGGCACACACATATGCCTAAATCTCGAAGGAGCAATTACAGTTAGTGAGGGGACTAAATTGAAGATGAGTTTACGAAGACTAGAAGTTTCTTATTTTCGAATATAGCCGTCTTCGATCTTTCATGCTAAGGAAATCCGAGCCAGCAACAAAATGAAAGGAAGTATTATCACCAAGCAGGCTTGTGAAGTACTAGACATTTTCTACTTCTCTTCACTGGCCATCACAAGCTTGTAGACGCTTTAAGGGTAACATTTGCTAAGTAATCGATTACATCGTGATCATGCCACCTGTAGATGCAATTTCCAGCCGTTGCTCACATGAAGAAAAGAGGACTACAGAGGGAAAACAACGTTAGCGAAGCGATTCACGGAAATAGTACAGCGTATAACGATGCTGCCGTGTACAAGGAGTCTGACAAAGAGCATTTCTTTTAAAAAACATTTAAAGAAATCGTCAATGCTTTCCTGCACAAGCAGGACAACACGTCTTTTCACTGTATTTTAGAATGCGATGAGGATTGGACTTCCTTATGAATGGCGACTGGCTGTACAGCTTCAGTATTTCCCATAGCTGAAATTGCACAAAATAAGATGCTATTTGGTGTACAGCTATATTGATTTATCAGAAAGTTCTGATTATCGGTAGAACGACAATAGTGGAAAAGTACGTTTAGCAAGCCAATGAGATGCACCAGAAGCCTCAGCGGTTTCCATTAGACAACAGAAAGGCAGCAATCTTTGTCTCCGGAATATACACAGTATTATGAAGGTTTATGACTCTATCATACTTAATATTAGTAATCACTCAGCATCGCTTCTTCAATTTTTAGCAAAACTGTCACCGTTCGACACAGCAGGCGCACCAAACAGTGCAAAAGTAAGACGAATTGAGGCAGTGATCTCTACTCAGCGTCCGCTGATCAATCGCCATTTTTTAAAGCACTTCAAGAACTAGTGAGGACATCGGACAACTTATGGAACACAAGAATGCCTTCCCCTTATGCTAAGCGAAATTTGGGCTTACATCATAAAAAACTCATAAACAGTCTAAGAGAATGAAGTAAAGTTGTTTCGATAAAGTTATTCGATACTCAGCTCCTGAACTACTTTAAGATATTCTATGATCTATGATCCATAAGTCATTATCAATTGTCATGATGTAAGCGACCCTCACTAGTCCACGTCGGTGGGTGAAAGTTAAGCATTAGGTTACGAAATCACAGCCAACACCACAGAAATTGCACCGAAGCACCACAAGTGGTAAATAAAAAGATGGGTACTTTTCAGTTTCGTAAAACAGAATCGTAAGGCTATCCTTTTCGCTAAACAAAAACCTTCCATGAAAATGTTAGTAGTCCTTCAAAAGCTTAAATCTCTGGTCAGATTCGTACGTAGTCGGTTTTAAACCACCCTATTATTAGGCCTAGAATTCGAAATAAATTATGTTTCAAACTCGCAGCGCAATCCAACTAATATTTCGCTGAAAGCACGAAAGGCACATGCACGTGAAAAGAAAATCTTTAGTACTAGATTCAGACATTTGATCTGGAGTTTCTTCCAAATTGGAGGGACAATTCTCAATCAAAGAACATAAATCACACTTCACATAGGCGTCATCGATCTATGATCGCGACAACGCCCTCGCCCACCCATTCCGCCGCCCTTAAATTGGTCAAAAAACACATCACTCGCTAATGTGATTCAATCTTATTTTCCCTGATACACTGAAGAAGACTTTTCTAGAGAATAATAACAGTGTTAAAGTCAATAAATAATACGCTGTCGAATGATTACTAACATTATTACCAATATTCTGAAGAAAAAAGCTCTGTACTGTGAAATATATGAGCGTGTAAAACACAAACGTTTTCCTTTCGCTGAAGCGTTGCATATGGGTCTCCTCGAAAAATGAGCAGGTACAGAGCTAGCTAAAGATTTATGCTTTCGAATGATTACTAACACTCTTTTTGAAAAGATTTTATCCAGCGTATGGGATAGGTTTAGAAACCTGTGCTACCAAACGGAAAGTCTAAAAGTTGTTCTTATCAATTTTACCGCGGTGCCTATGTAGCTAGGCAGACCAGGCTTGTCATGCAGAAGCAACATGTAGGACACGTCCGATGAAATATCGAGGCCTTATGTCGCACTCTTGTAGTGGAACAGTGGCTTCAATGGTTTAGTGCACTCCCGGTGAGTAGAAACTACTACTAGAGATTTAGAGCGTTGCATACCACTCAAAATTCTTATATACGTAATAATCTAGATTTGTGTATGATATTGGAGGGCGGGGCAGGTAACGCAGTGGTTAATGAGGCTGCACATCAGAAGTCGAGGTGATAAGCAGTGCACTGATTCAATTCAGTCCCCCCCCCCCTCTACACCTTACTGTAACTAGTCATCGAACACCTACAGAACGTCTTAGCTCGGTCACCTCCCTGAGGTGCTGTAAGGAAAATCGTTTCGACCAGTTTTCCACGTCATTCATGTCACGTAAAATGCTGAAGGGACTTTGTCATCGATGAATGCAATAAAACGAATCTAGTACAGGAAGTCCTATGATTTGCACTATGTCACTGCGTCATATGCCAACATAGTGGACACAAGGTATGTACACCGATGGTCGTACGTCTACGTCGTTTATGTTTGTGCAAGATCAGAGTCTACCGTGTTCAAGAATTGGCATAGCAGAAGATATGTGGAACTGTCGATATATATTTAGAAATGTTGGGACCACGGACGATAAAAGTTGACAATATCGTTAGGGGAAGATGAAAGTCTTCTTTCTCTACATGCAGGAGTTCATTATCTTACAAATATGGTCAAACGTTCCGTGTACACGTGAAATGTAAAGAACAGACAGACTACGAAAAGGTATATAAAAGCGAATTACTGCATAAGAAACACCGTTATAGAGTAGTTGTTTGTTAAGATAAAGTCAAGGCTGTATGGGATAGGTTTGATTCTCAGCATATCGATTCAGTAGTTAGCTTTCAGTCTAAGAAGTTTAGAACGTGTCAAAAATTATATAGAGCTCTTCCTATCAGAAGAAAAAGTAGAAACAACGCGTTTGCACAAGATACGAGTTTCCTTAGTTTATCAAAATAAGTCTTATTTTCTCGACCCGATCGGATATTTTCAGTTTTGGTGAATGCAGACATTATCCTGACCCTCTCACGGCGAATGCACTCATAGTATCATAAGGCAGCTGCAAGGAGGCGGTAAGTGCAGCTGTAATGATGCTGGTTGTGGCGAAAATGATGGTGATTAGACGTCGCTCGGTTTTTCAAAAACCCTCATCTTTGGAGAAGCGGGAAATTGGTACTAGATTTGTCAGGAAAAAATCCTTTTTCTGAAATTCAAGCAAGAACTCTTCGCGGCAATTTGAGGACTTCTAAAAATCGAATTGATGGGTATTCAGCAGGTCACAAAAAAGAAAATAAATCTTTCTACTGCCTTTATGTTCGAAATTACCCAAACTGGACAATTTTAGAAAGTATGACTCTCAATGCAAAAAATGTTCTGCATAGAATATTAAAGTATCACCTGTCACCTGTCGTCCCGTTGATCGTCGAGTGACTCGAGAGGGTACCAGCAGCTCTTCTATTTTTCCCTGTCGCGTGCAAGAGTAGCCCAGTGGGTCGTTCTCGCTCTAGGGATTCGCTGAGCATCATATCTTTCTTCTATCGCTTTCGTGAAGAAATTGGACCAACGGGTCAGTGGTCTTCCTTTAGAGCGCTTGATGCTCCAAGGAATTCAGTAGGTAACGGCTCTCGTCCATCGATTGTCATTGAAGCGCATCACGTGTCCGGCCCACCTTATTTTCGATACCCGTAGGTTGGAACTCCGAATCGTCTCTCATTTGCTAGATACGGGATACTCTTATCATCGACCTCCCGACTGCGCGTTCGATAAAGCCAAGTGATTTCTCGTTCTGCTGACGTAGCGATCAGTTTTCTGCTGCATACATTAGGGCAGCGATAAATGTCGAGTCGAAAAGGCGGGCACGGAGTCGGTTGTTCTTTGTCCTCTTTGCTACATCTTCGACTCTTAAACGTTCCTCAAGCCGCTCGTTTCCTCCTGCTCAACTCTGGAGCTAGGTTGTTTATCATGTTGATTTCACTACCTAGATGGCGTAACTGGAGCATTCGGAGATTGTCGTTCCGTTGAGCGTGATTGGAGCATTCGAAACACATCCGTTCCTCATGAACATCGTTTTCGTTGGATCTAGTTGAAGACCAATCTTTCCACAGGCGTGGTCGAAAGTCAACATTCGTTCCGCTTGGCTGATGTTTGGTGTTATGAGACCGATATCGTCAGCAAAGCGAAGATGGTTTAATTGTCGACCGTCAATAATCACTGCCATATCGTCCCATTCTAATGTTCGCATGACATTTTGTAGGGTGGCAGTGAATAGTTTTGGCAAAATTGTATCGCCTTGTCAAACCCCTTTTTTTACGTCAATGGCTATGTTGTTGCAGAATGAAGATATTTTAGTCGTGAAATCTTTATAAAGCTCACTTTTTTTCTATAAAAGAATGTTAAAGTATGCTATCCAATTTTTACCCTTTGAGCACCCTTACAATCGAAAAAAATGCCAGCAGTTGTCGGAAATCCAGCACGGTTACAAATTTGTTAATTGACGACCATAAATGGGACACAAATCATGGCTAAGCATTAAAAACCAAGTTTGTTCGGGTTACAATACACTTCAAATTATAATGTTCGAAATGTAAACAATCTCTGATTGCCTATGCTCGACAGGCTTTTCCCAATGAGCTGCGCGCTGTGTAAGAGACGTAACGTGCAATTACCTTGCTACTCGGTTGGTGTAAAAGTAATTGTGTTTTATGCATTGCTGAAATTTGTCATTGAATATCGTGGTGAAATCTTTTATGAATGTGACTTTGCTAAATATCGTTTCGATGCGCATTTTTGCTCTACGTTTTTCTGCTAATGACGTTTTACTTTCTGCTTATTTCATGTTTATTTTCGAGTATGGGAAAGCTGTTGAATGGTGCAGAACTCATGGCCAGATTGTGATTTCAAAATCCGTTGTAAAGCAGCAGAGACACCCCGCAACATTAATAGCCCATTTGGCCTAAGAACTAATGGACCCACATTGCAGTGGTTGTTCAGAAGTTTCGCAAAGGAGATTAAATTCAACAATATATGCATGAGAGAAAAACTATGTAAAATGCTGTGAAAAAACTCAGCGTTCACCAAACCACTGTCCTTCAGCATTTGGAACAAACTGGGAAGGCGAAGAGGTTGGTACAATAATAATAGCTGTTTAATTAAAGCCAGCCAGCAGCCACACATCGCACAATGAACGCTCCAAAAGTTATAGGACTTGGGCTGCGATGTTCTGCTTTTTTCGCCACATTTGCCGGACCTCCTGCCCATCGTCTACGTCTCTTCAAATATCGCGATAACTTCTTGCAGAGAAAAGCGCTTACACAATCAACATAAAGCGGAGAAAGCTTTACAAGAGTTCGTCAAGTCCCAAGACGCCGATTCTAAGTGACAGAAATAAAAAAACTTGTTTCCAGTTTACAAGAAAATAAGCTGATTGCAACGCTTTATGATTTTATCACAAAAAATAGTTCTTGAGAATAGTTGTCTTGACCTGAACTTCACGAAATCTAAACCGCCATTACTCTTGTACCAGAATAGCAGCTCAGGCATACATATCACAATTTTGAAGACGAAACTCTTGGTAAACTGTTATACGTGATGTAAAAAAAGAAATGAGACCTACACCATGCAGACGCTCTTTACTAAGGCGAAATCTTACTGCTAGTCTATAACAATGATAAATTTAAGTGTTCTATCATGAAGCTGAAACATGTCAAGTAGTAGTGCCGTGCAATAGCTAGAGGTGCTACACGATACACACGTAGTCGATCAGTTAATGATCGATGGTTCGATGCCGCGCTCAAGACATGGTGAATTGCTGCCACACTTGTGTAGGAGGAAAGCAGTACCGACTTTATATGTAACAATACCTTTCAATCGACATTTTTGAGGCCACGCTTGAAATTCAGCATAGTCTGATAAGAAGTTTTGAGCTTTTCAGAGATGTGATAAGGCATTTTTATCGATAGACGCTCGTTTTGGCATTCCCGCACATCAGTATTTCAATCAGTATTACATGCCATTTTGCTGCTACTCTCTA
Source organism: Parelaphostrongylus tenuis (assembly GCA_019055375.1). NCBI lineage: Eukaryota > Metazoa > Nematoda > Chromadorea > Rhabditida > Metastrongylidae > Parelaphostrongylus > Parelaphostrongylus tenuis. The sequence continues at coordinate 23,400 of JAHQIW010000922.1, read as the reverse complement.
CCATTATGAGGAGCGTCGCCTAAGTTTCATTCAATGCCATTTGAAGTGGTCACCTATCGTTGCGTTCTTTCGCAGTGACTGATTGTCAGCTGTACGGCTTACGGCTGCTATGGAGCATAAATGAAATAGCAAAACTTTTGTACCTTTCCTCCGAGTGTTTTATTAAGACCACTCTCAAATTTTTCTTCTAATAAAACACTTGAAAAAAAGGTATACTATGTAAAAATACCAGCCAAAGATCAATCGAGTGTACAACACTCCGTGTTAGGCGAAAATCTTGCTTGACACAGAGTGTAAAACGTTCGTCTTCAATTCGTCTCCGCAGAGAGAGCAGGGTCACGAGAGAACTGATCAATAAAAAGATCGAAAGACGACGAGTTCTGCTCCACTGACGAGTCCGTAAGGACGAAAAACGTGTATCGGGCTGTAGAACAGCCCTACCAGACCACGTGACATGCTGGCTCAAATAGTAATGAAAGCAATACTTTTATTGACTTTTTGATATCAAGGTCAGAAAACTTCATAACATTCTATTGGATTACATCGAATTTCTCAACGAGATCTCAAAAGTCGACAAAAGTGTCAATACTATTATATATACTCAATAACAGGTGTAAGCCAAGCAATCGACAATCAGTCATTTGGAAGACCACTTGACGCGGAGTCATACATCTTTAGCAACGATTCCTAATTATATTAGGATCGAACAGCCTAGCGTGTGGTACTGATGAGGACTGCGAGAAAGCCGAAACGTAGGTCTACCACTACAAATGCCATACCACGTCTCTAAAAGGTTCAAAAATATTCTACTACACTACATTGATTTCTTAAGCGGGGTCTCAAAAAAGTTGGTTGAAAGGTATTTTTACATACAAAGTCGGTGCGGCTATCGTCTTGAACAAGTCTTAAAACAGTTCACCCTGTACTGAGTGCGACATCAAACCACTGACCATCAACTAATTGTCGTGTGTATCGAGGAGCACCTCAAACTACTGCGAGACATGCAATCTTGTATATTTCCGTGAAAAAAAAAGATACAACACTGATTGACGGAGAACTTGTTATCATAAAAAATACCCATGTCGTAATGCTAAATCATTACAAAGACCCGGTAAAACCGACTGTAGCGAAAGTTGAAAGGCTGAGAAATGAGACGTTTCACTAGCAATCTCTAGGAGCATTACTTAAAGTTCCTTCGTCAGAAATGCAGGATTAAGCTCCGTTGTGTACCAACACATCACATGCATGCCCAGTTCCCATGAATTCCTATCGAAATATTCGCAATGATAGTTTCGAAATCCTTCACTCCTCCATGGTTGGAATTATGAGTACTCTTTTATTATGTGTAAAACACACGTTATGAAGTGCTGCTCATCCAATATAAGGCATTCACATGCCAAAACCCAAAGTGTTCCATTGTCTATTGCAAAAAAAGGATTTTCCATAGGCCTAAAACTAAGTCAATGTTCTACCTGTACCACAGAAGTTTTGGAGGATTACGGCAGTTTCGCTAAGATTAGCTAAGTGCAAACGAATTCTGGTATATACACTATCCAGTAAGAAATTTTACTGCAATGTATCAAAAGCTCTCCAAGGTTAACATGGACCAATGACTAAATGAAGGAACTCGGCAGCACCTACACATCGGTTTCGCATGATACTAGAGAAAATCTTCAAACCATAAATGGCACTATCTAAGTATGTGTGCAACTATGTGGACATTAGGGGCTGAATGAGTGAAACCCTATCAGTGGTTTAAGAGACTCGAATATCCCTGAGTGTCAAGCTGCTACGATGTACAGCGACAGCTTATCATCGTTGTAAATCAAATTCAGAAGGTGTTCGGCCCTTTCTTTTAGAAGCACAATTACGATTAAATTGGTGTATAGTAGACATTAACAATATGTGGTTGATCATTTCTCACCAAAAAAACAATTAAAAGCGGCATCAAGTCTAAAGTGTTACCCACTTCGTGTCTATAAGCAAAGTGAGCCGTGTAGATTGCGACAGATAACGCGGGGCGAATTAATTCACTGGTGATCAGAACACTCAGTTGGTGAATAACTGAAGTATAACTCATATGAAGCTTCAAAAGCCTTCGATGTTGATCAATGTTTCAGAGATGCACCACGCATTCAACTTCGTCAAACATTGTAGACGTGATTGGATACGCATTTGTTACTTATAATCAATCAGTCGAGGTGGTCCACCGATGTGACAAGCTAGCACTTCTATTCTCCCAGCCAAGTCTAGTATCAACACGCCGATCCTGGAGAGATTGAAGGCTTAGTGATCCTTGAGTAAATCGAAATCGCCCGTCGATCCGCGATTGATCGATCACGTGTATGATATGGAGCACCATCGACCATTGCGTCTCGCGCGCTCGTACAGCTTACATAGGTGACTCGAATGGATGGACTTGTTTACTTGTCTTGTTCTTAATGGAGTCAATGAAATTGCGAATGTGCGACTATGAATGAGGAAAAAATCTTTGCTTACATATAATGATCTTGTAAGCTTCATTGATAGCTTCATGATAAGTAAGACTCTTGATTGAACTCTTCTTGAATACAGAACAGATGCCAGAAGTGTTCCCATTGTCACTCTGGCACTCATACGACGTTGATCGACCGAAATGGGAAACGTATCTTACACATACTAAACTCGCGCTTCTCCCATACCAGGAACGCGTGCTGCTGCTACACCGCGTGCCGCTACCACCTCTCTTTCTTAAACACAGACTTTTGATACCCTCATAACTTTTTTCTGTTGCTGAAAGCTGCGGTAGTTTTTTATCAAAAATACTGGAAGCAGGGCATTGTCAATAGTAGTGTGGTGGTTGCACGTGTCTTCGGTAAGAGTGAAACTCGTGTTCAGCTTTCACGTGATATCAGAAAAAGGAAGACTTACAAAAGAGTAACAAAACACTGTAAAAAATTTCTGAAGAAAACGAGAGAAAATCTCCACTACAAACCGTCCATCAAGTGGCTTATACATGAACACCACGTCATATCAGACAGGAAGTCAGCACGTCCTCCACCACAAAGTGATCTGATGCACACACTTTGCTCATGAGGTCTTCCGATAGCGATATTCCTCGTTTTCTACAATTAACCTTGGAAGAATAGAAAGCGTTTACTGGAAACAATCTAAGTCTTGACTAAGCTATCTCTTTATCACTTTATATGACCAATATCACAGCTACGTTCAAGGTGCAGGTCCCGATTTTAGATTTCAATTTGTCTCTTTGCTTTTATCGCTTGGCTGAGAATTTCATCTTATCAACAAACATGCTAGAATACGCAAAAGCATGTATACTTTCTCAAAAAGCACTAGTGAATTAGAGACGACGCTCAGCGAACTCAACGAACCGGGAAGTAAAATCGGACTACGCATAAATTGCATAAAGACAGAATTCATGATAAACTAGTGCTGCAGTAATGAACATATCGAAATAGATGGTTTGCGATCACGGAGAGCTTCTCGTAGGTGTATCCTTATGGTTCGCTGAATATGGAGATCAACAAGAAGGCGGAACTTTACAGAAAAGGGAGAGAAACGTGGGTCTCATTCGTGCCATTCAGGAAGGCACTGACCAAATAACGGGCACAAAATTACGCGTTAACTCTTTCAATTTAACGGCCCTCCAACCGCTCTACTATGCAGCAGAGACGTCGGCCGATACTTCGACCACGTCAGCACTACTGCAAACGACTCACAAAACGCTTGAATGTTACTGTCAACTGAAGTAGTACAGGAAGAAAGTCGCGCCGAGTTCGTCTCAGCTCCTTGAAGAAAAAGTTTCGCATCTCCATTACTATGGGTTTCTAAAAAAGAATGGAACACTAAAATTTGGTTCAAGAGCAACAAACCTAACCTAACTGATAACAAATAATATCAATTGGGTTAATTGTTAGTCGGTCTTGGAAATTGCTTCAAGAATTACCGGCAACAATTTCCCACTAGCCAAAGAAGACTTGTTACTATGGCAAATGATTGAACGATTCACTTTCTCCGTCGCTTAAGTTGGTCTAGAATCCTAGTAAACGAAAGCGACATCACGAATTATGCAACATGCCAAAGGACAACCACCAAATATTGGATAATCGAGATGCGACTACTACGCGATTCTCTTCGATCCAAGCAGGACACAGTGTATACTCAATTGAAGAAGTGCGCATCAAAAGAATATTACTGTGGGCAATATTTGAAGGAACGCCTTTGGAAGCGAATCGTGTGTGAGTCGATTTTGATCTGTGAGTATATCAGGTCAAATGCGAGGATAACATTGCTCAAAAAATCCGAAAATTTATTGAGTTAATTGCAGAGATCAACCACGAATAGATTAGCAACCACAGTTAGCAAAAGCTTTGAGAGAAAAACTAGGATGAATAACGTGCCCGAAACAATGAAGGTTTCCATGGTGGAAGGCATGACTCCTTCTGACAATGCACGCTCTTTTTTAGGATTTTGTCCAAGCTTACGTCTTCTCAAACCATTTCTAAGTTACCCGTGCATAGTGTCGCGTGGAGTTTGGAGTTTTCAAATTGACTGTGTAAAAAGGCCAATAATTAACAATGAGAGACGTCGGCACAACGACAGTTATGCACACAGACGAGATGCCCCGTCCCTCGAGTGCCGCACAAACGACACCGCGACGCCGCCTGACTATAAACGGTGGTCGTCAATGGGTTATAGAGCAGTTGGTCCTGGGCTTTAGACAGATTACATGCAATACTGCGCTTTATTGTTTTGGATATGAGCTAAGCAGGTGAAAATCTGGGACCCAATTCTACCAGTGACAGCGCGTTTTGCAGAAGGATCTTGCCTCTCAATAAAGCGACTCTCGGGCATTTGGCGCGTGATTTACCTCAGGTTCACATTCATTCCCGCAGAGAAAAGATTATCTCCGATTTGTTGACATTGATTCGTGTACAATATTGATTTGATTCGGATACAATATACAAGATCTCTTGCACGACATGCAGTGAAGAATACATTAGAGAGACATGCAGACCACTTTTGATCCGTATCAAGAAATACTTAGGAGCCAAGGCCACCATCTAAACAAGCAAACCTCTAGGGGCTCGCAGAGTAGAAAACACAACAATGAGGACTTTGAGGTTGTAGTAAGAATTCTTTGACAAATATCAAGAACATTGGCACAAAAAACTCTCGAAGCCTTTGGATAGACCGCAAAAGTCCAGAAATGAATAGAAGGAGAGAATACCTGATTATGAAATAAATATAACAAGTGATGTGGTAACTTATCTCGAAATCATGTACTACTCTCAGCCTGAGTTTGGTTTTTTTTTTTTCAAAGTGTGTCACTCAAAACCGCTGACGTCACCGCTACCATGCATAAGGTAGGGTTTTTCAAATGATTAGATTGTTGAAATGTTTCCTATTAGATTTTTGATGCATGCGAAATATTAACGGAATAATCGGATATGGTGTAATATATTTGTTTGAGCTTTGACGAAGGCGGGGTCGCCAAAACGTTAACCATGAATATTTGAGATAGTAGGAATACCAACCTTGGGCAAGTTTTAGTCAAAGAGAAAGTTAGGTTAGAGTTGTTTACTTGCGCATTTACTACAAAGGAGAAAACTTAAATAATCACTGTACGTACGAAAAGGTTCGCTCCAAATTGCCTAGTGAATTCAACGCAAAGTATTGGCCAATAAAGCCACAGCGCCATTCTTTGGCACCATGGAAGCACTTTCACAGCTATTGGATGAAACAGTCTTTGACGAAGAGTCAATATCACGCTACATGACCGGTAACCGATCAGCCCCAACCTATATAGCCTGGAGTGAAGTACGACCCTCCCCAATCATCGTAATCAAAGCTGGCACTAAGACCAATCAAAGGAAGCCACAAATATCATTTTCATACATGTAATGCAAGGAAAATCACAACTCCTGCAACCAATACAAGACGCCGTAAGAGAGATATCGATACCTAATAAACAATAACTTGTGTCACACACGTGCATCCTCTTCCCATATCTCATCATTCCATTGTAGAGGATCATTATGTCTTCGATGTCAAAAACGACATCAAGTTGTGTTTATTCAACACTAGAAAATGAACCATCCGTAACTTTCCCGAAAAACGACAGTAGGCGGAAAGAAGTAAAAACAAAGCCAAAAAGCCACAAGTAAACTATCTCCACTTAGAAAATAAATCCAATCGCTCAACACTGTCTACAACAATGCCCTAACATACTAACAACAATGCCATGTTGGAAGGTTGACAAGTCATCTAAAAAAAATGCAGGCAACTATGACACCTACTGAGGTCTTGATTGTCTTGAATACAGCAACGAAACTTCTAGAAAAAAATAATGTCGTACTGGATACAGGAACCGAATTGTCGATGAAAAGTCAGCACAGAAACTCGATCTACTAATCTTAGACGAGCGAATTCATTATATTTTTCACCGAGCCGTTCTAACACCGAAGAAAGCGAAAACGAAACTGAAAATAGTCTGTAATTCATCAGCCCATTACAAATGATGTCCATCATTGAATAACGTCTTGCATCGAGGAATCGCTGTGCTTACACTCCTTCTTGGCTTCAGGAGTGAGAGAACAGCAATATCTTTAGATGTCGATGAAGCATCTTTGCAAATTCGTCTACATGAAGAAGATGGGACATGACAAGCTGCTTCTGTTTACAAGGCCATAAGACACCACCTCGCCCAAGCAATGTCAAGGTTTAGCGATTCACCAGGGTTATCATTGGGTCAATCTTGTCGCGTTTTTACGAGTAGGAACGACTCATCACCACCTCGACCACTACAAGCAAGACAGTGATTTGGTCAAAGAAATGAAACACAATTTAATCAAATACAAACGAATCCGTTCTAATGGCAAGAATACCGGTACCTAACACGTCAGATGACAACCTACTAAAAAAGCTATTAGTTAGGTGGAATACTTAGTCAGATTGTTCACAAATATCAACCACCACAAGAATACATCAGCTCGTTACCAAAAGAAAGGTTGTTAGTACTCTAGCTTTCTTCTGCCTAGAATCCAGTGGGATTCCTCTTGCTCTATTACTACACGATACGAAAGCATTCTTACGTTCTCTACGAAAAAACAAATACGACTGGAGACATTATTTTACCAAAACCTTACAAAAAGCCAATGAATGAACACATAAAAGAAAATGAACGGATCAACGAAATTTCTGCCACGTTTCCTAGGGGCAAAGGATAGTGACTATACTCTCATAGCCTTTGCCGAATCTATAGTGAAGCTATCGCCGCATTCACTTACCTACGCTCCAGAAACTCAACTAATCTACCGATGGCAGAAGGCAAACTGCCTTCTTCAAAGCTAGCCTGAACAGTACCGAAAATGGAACTGGATGCACTGACTTTAGCATTCCAGTTGAAGACTGCTGTCCTGGATTAATTCCAAAAATCGTTAGGCATTCAGGACATCTAAATTTTTACAGAGCTGAAAGTTTCCCTCAGTAGAATGAAACGCAAACCAGAGAAAAGCGTTGTAGTCAGATTATTTAATCGTCTAATAAAGAGAGAAAAAAATTCTTGAACTCATCCGAAGTGCAAGTTTACGTATTTTCTTCGGACACATCGTAGCACAATACAATGCAGCGGATTGCGCAACTCGCGAACTTGATCAGCGTGAATGTTTCAGTCATCTTTGGCTTAACGGTAGACCATTCCTTCTGGAACCTCCAGAAAAATGGAAAGTCGCATTTAACACTTACAAATATAGTGAAAGCTTTTCCTCCGAGCCCCTAATATTAACACTTCATGATGATAAAATAGGTTTAACGTGCGAGGAATTTATCCAAGAGGGACAACAACTTCTTGTTAAACAGATTACCTCAAAGGTAGAGAACAAAGTTGACAATTCTACCTCACTGAAGAAATATTCCTTAAGCAGCGCAAAAAGCATGGTGGCACGGATATCACGCTGCGCTCGATTCCCTGTCGCTAAAGTCAGTGCCTGTAAAAGGAATCACATCATTATATACACTTCTACAAGTCCTGAAACGAATTATGACTCTGCTATCTCCGGAAAAGAAATGGCCGTGAGCGAAAGTGTTGTTCAAGCAACACCAGATATCAACTATAAGACCGCCTGTGATGTAGTCAATGACACATTTAAATGTTAAAATGGAAGAAAGCCTGCTAACCAGGATGTTCCGGGCGTCTAGGACGAGGCAACTTCTAGAGAGATACCAAAAATCCCTTAATACTTATATAGAATTCCTGATTGACACATGCAATGATTTGAGAATGTCACAACAAAGGACATTGCGCGACTAGCAACACTATGTCTCTTGCTCGAAAAAAATATTGGATCTCTAAACTTCGAGCACAAGTCACATAGATCTTCCGTTCATGTATTCAATGCCAGCGATTTAGCAACTTTCCCCGTTAGTATTCTGAATCTGTCTCCAGAAAAGCGTGCAGATTGCGCTCTTTCGAGCACTGGGACTGGATTACTTCGGCCCACTAACTACCATCCAATCAAACTCTACAGAAAGCAGATGTTAGGGAGCGATAATAACCTGCATGGTGACCCGACCTGTTCTATTTAGATATCGTCTCCCACCTCGCCATGACTGCATCCCTCATGTCTTACGTCGTTTCTTTGCCAGACACGGAGTACCAACATCTATTACGGGCGATAATGCTCGAGCATTCATTCTGGCAGAAGCGATTCGCAATGAACGCTTACAGTGCATTCAGATTGACACAGAAGTGAAAGGCACGATAGCCAACAGGGATATAGAGTGGCGATGCATAACCGTCTTTGACTCCCTGACAAGGAGTTTCGTAGAACAGACTTATCAAGTAGGTGAAACATTCTTTGTAAAAAACTTTAGGAATATCTAAACTCCCGATGGAACATATTATAATAGTGATAAAAGAATATAAGTTTTTCCTCAGTTCAATACCCTTGACATATGTCAATTGTGATTCTAGACGAGAAAATGGAGGGACCTAGCGGCGAACAAAGTGAAGTAATACAGGAAACGGGTCTGTTTGTGAGTTTAGCTACTGGAGACGATAACAGGTATTGTGATTGAAGGAAGCCCTCAAAGAAAAATGATGCATTGTTTAATGACCGGATCATCATCGCTCAACCCTTCATAAAGTGTTGCATTGATCAGGAAAGGCTAAAGTTGTTTAGAATGGAATATGGGCTGTAAGCGGGATGCGGCGGGATCTCGACTCCATTCAATTTATAAAACTAGTCTTCAGCCTTTTAGACAGTGTGCGGCCTGGCGTTGTCTTACTGCAGCAAAACGCGCTTTCGGTTGACCACAGTGGGCTAATATTTCTCAAGCAAAGTAATAAATACAAATAGTATTCAGGCCTTCAATGGGAAAATTTTTGTGTAAGAAGATAACACACATCTCATGATATGCATGGAATCCTCGTAACTCCCTCTTTGAGGGATTCTACCAGGTTAGTCGCGAGGGCACGTGGCTCATCCCCAGGTGGTGACTAGAGGAATAAAGGCTATCCAAAAACGACCGTGTGCCTCCCAGAGACGCAGACAGATTCGGGGGAAGAAGTCCATGCTTCAACAGCGCCGACTTGACAAAACTCTATTTCTCCGAATTATGTCGGCCAAAAGCCCGCAATTAAGAGGCTGGGAAGTACGTGAAGGCGGTTAGGAGTCTCCTCCAAGAAATAAGCTCCTTCCGCTCCCCCGAGGGAGACTGGTAAGCTACTCGTGGGTACCCAGCCTACACCTTTAGAGCTTGGCAAGCTATACGCTATGTAAACAATGCCAAAAGCAGTAACAACTATGGGCCTCATTCTCTTGACCTTGAAAGAGTCCCTGGTACGGCAAAGCCAGGTAGGATGAGTACCGGAAGGCTGCTAAACTCTCAGGGCCGAACTAGGCTGCCAAGATCGAAACGGCTAAAATGACGATCTGTACCTACAACGCAAGAACCCTTGCTCACGAATCCGCTGTAGAAGATCTATTTATTTAAGCAAGAAATATGAGGTACGACGTCATTGGCCTAGCTAATACGAGAAGGCGCCATCCTTCTCACGCTGTTTAAGACACCGCAGAAGAACTGATCCTTGGTACATGCGATCGCAGAGGTGTCGGCGGCGTTGGCGTCCTCATCAAATCGAATTTGACCGTGAACATTGATCCGTTTGAACAACTAGCAACCCGTATCGTACGATTACGGTTAAAACAATGTGGTTCTATGCCGGCTTTGACTATCTTCGTTGCTTACGCACCAACATCAAGCTATGACGAAGACGAAGTCGAAGCGTTCTATATGGACCTCGGAAAATCCTTCAGAGAAGATTATGCATTCTTCAAGTTCATTGTCGGAGATTTTAATGCAAAAAGGTGGACCCAGGAGAACGTCTGAAGAGCGGCACATTGGGACAGATGGACCAGAATATAATGATCAGGGTGAGAGGCTATCCGAATTTATCATGAAGACCCAAGCCTTCCATGGTAACTCACAATTCCAAGAGCCTTATTCTCGGGGATGGACGTGGGAGTCTCCCAATAGATAGTACCATAACAAAATAGACCACATTTCAGTAAGTCGAAGGTCTTGCCTGATCAATGTCGCTGTTGCTCCTAAGTTCTACACGGAATCAAACCATTGCTTCCTTGGCGCAACGTTCCGCTTTTCGCGTAGAGGAGAGAAAGCCGCTAAATCAGCGAAGTACAGGAATTACCTTAAACTGGGATGTATTCAGATCATTAGTCGACTCTTGGGAAGATGCCGATGTCGACAACATCGACGAAGAATACGATCGGCTCGTTGAATATCTTTACGTTAGCCCAATGGAAGCCGAGAGTTCTAAGGTTACGAATAGACACTTGTCGCCGCAGACACTCGACGTGATGCGGCAATGTGGGATCCCACGAGCTACAAGCAACCGTGACCTTAGTTCCGAATCTGCGAGACGCTGCAGAGAAGCGATAAAAGAAGGGCTCGAAGGAAGACTAGCAGCAGTTATGACACGAGCTGCAGAAGCTGGAAAAGCATCCGCAAAGCCCAGCGATTCTTCACCAATTATAAGACCAAGATGATTGCATTCTGATGCCTTGGCGGAACACTTAAAGCTATCAGAAGGGCTTTAAAGAAAATCATCCATCAATACTACTCGAATCTCTTCGCCAGCCATGTCTCCTTACCGTCATATAAATTGAAAGAGGTGAATTTGCTATTCCACCAGTCTTCTCTTCCAAAATCCGGCATGCAATATCGTCGGTGAAGATAGAACAACACCCATCCCAGACAGGATTGAACCAGAACACCTGAAGAACCTGCCGCCAGTTTTCATGAACACCCTGGCTCGGCTCTTCACTCGCTACCTGTCAGAATGCAAGGTCCCTATTCAATGGAAAACCAGCAAGACCGTATTGTTGTTCAAAAAGAAAGACCTTTACGACATAGGCTCGCCCAATCTGCTTGCTGTCTGTTGTCTATAAACTTTTTGCTCGAGTCATCCTAAACAGGATTGACAGAACACTGGACAAAGGACAGCCATGCGAACAAGCAGGGTTCTTAAAAGGATTCACTACCATAGACCACATCCACACGATTATAGATAACGTTTGTGGAATGATTGGTCATCAACTAAGTCTAACGAAAGCGATGTTTATGAGGAGCGGATGGATTCTAAATGTCCCACTCACGCTCAACGGAACGACAATCTCCAAATGCTCTAGTTACACCTATCTAGGTCGTGAAATCAACATGATGAACGACCTATCTCCATAGTTGAGCAGGAGGAAACGAGCGGCTTGGTGAACGCTTAAGACCACCGAGGATGTAGTGAAGAGGACAAAGAACATCCGACTCCGTACTCACCTTTTCGTTTCGACGATTATCCCTGCCCTAACGTATGCAGCAGAAACCTGATCGCTACGTAAGCAGGATGAAAGATCACTTATCGTTATCGAACCCGCAGTTGAAAGGTCGATGCTAGGAGTATCCCGTATCTCCCAAATGAGAGAAATGATCCGAAGTTTTGACCTACGTCAACGATCGAAGATTATAGACGCCGTTCTACACGCCAGGATATCGAATATAAGGTGGGCCGGATACGTGGTGCTCTTCAAACGACAACCGATGGGCGAGAGTCGTCAATGACTGGAATCCTCGGGACATCAAGCGCTCTACAAGGAGACCATTAACCCGTTGCTCCGATTTCTTCACGGAAGCTATAAAGAAAGATATGATGCTCAGCGAATCTCTAGAGCAGGAAGGACCCACGGGGCTACTCTTGCACGCGGTATGGAAAAAGGGAAGTATTGCTGGTACTCCCTTGAGTCACTCGACGATCAACGTGACGACAGGTGATTCAGGTGACAGGTGAAGCACGGGATTCATCTCGTGCTCACTAAACTACTCCAGAACTCGCTTTCCAACCGTAGTGCTTAACAGTCAGTAAAAGGTTATGATTTAATCACCAACTTTAGGGCAAAGTGTACAATTCAGATACACTGGATTTTTCGTGATTTTACTTCGGACACAGATCCGTGACCGGATTTTTGTAATCATTTGACAGCTTAGCGAATGTAAAATTTGCTACTGTATGTGGTTTTTAGCAGGGACTTTTGTTGGAGTGTAAGAACGAAGAGGTTGTTCCACATCATAACGGATGCTGAGTTTGAATCACTGAAATTTGCTTGAAATTTTCAACGGACAAAGCTTCTTCAATGGATCTTCTGCAGTCATTCATTAGCTTGAGTAACAAAGATTTCAACAGTTAGATCTTGAAGGTGCTTTCTCACTGTGCCAAGCGAACAAAGAGAATATTTTTTTTTGCGGAATACTCAGTTCACTTTCTAATCGCAGTGATTGTATTGGTAATCACTGTAGCAAAGTTCTGAGGCATTGAGCATTACGAAGAGATGATTCATCACCAAGGAGACTAACATAAAAGCATTTGCAACATAGAATGCTCAGCCGCTTTTCTGCTGTGCCGAGTCTTTACGAAAGACTTCTATCAAAACTCTTCTAGTATGGTGCTGGGCTGTAAGAACGATGAAATATATGTAAATGAATGAAATAAGCGTAGAAAAAGCGAATATTCACTTTTGTATAGAGCTTCCTTGAAATAGTGAATATTGTTGAGCTAAATTTCCACAACATTCCCTGATAATGTAAATTACTTGCCTAAAATATCTATTTAACAAAAAACAGTCGAAACAATTCGCATCGGTCAACAATTTACTCTTGCTGCATAGAAGTTGTACTCTCACATAATCAACAGCTGGCACGTTTCCAAACAATTAGCAGTTAATATATTAAGTTAAGGAGAAAAATTCCTAACATCCGATGAAATTATAAAGTTATACACAAATTCATTGTAAAAGAGCAGTAATTATTCTTTGAAACAAAGACTATCAAAATTCACGGTCACCTGTCAGCGATCTGCAAGTTTCGGATCTACTTGGAATCGTCACTCCTTGGGCTTTAAATTAAAAAACTTCTAACGTGCCTCTTCAACATCGTCAAAGGTCTCGAATCGACATTTATGCAGCAAACGTTCAATTGAGCGGAACTGAACCGCAATAGGGCAACGCAACATCTGGACTGTAGCTGGGTGCGTCAAAACCTCGACTCCCTCCAAGTCATCAACGTTTTTCATAGTCTTCTCCAAGGCGTGAAGTTGGCATTGTCTTACTGAAATAGCGCGAGCTTTCGACGGCGGACGAGACTGAGGCCATTACTTTTAAATCGTTTGTATTACTTTGTACCAATCACATGGTTCACACTTCCTCCACCTTTGGCACCACAAATCTCCTTTACAGCATCTTTTGTCGAAAGTTGTCGCTTCCAACAACAGCGTTTCAAAATTTAAAGCTCACTTTTGCCCATCGTTATCATTGATATCCGAAGAAAAAATCAAATTCTGATGCATTATAACTAGCGTTACCAAGGTGTTATTATTTGAATATTCTTGAGATATGCGTAATGGTTCTTTATGAGCTATACATGTGGTCTGTTTTGAGCAACTATACAGTGCAATGCACGTGCTTCCGCTTCCCATCCTCGCCATTTGCACGGTGCTTTTCGTTCAGTGATATCTATCCCTACATGGAGGAATCGCACACGAAACATTTTTACACGACGTTAAGTGACAAAATCGCCGAACGTGCCATGTTGTATACTCGACCACATGCATGACTCAAAAATGACTATCAGGCATGTTGCCTTTGAGCATGGTATCAAAGAAGCACTCGTGACAAAAGGTATGATTTTGCTGAGATATTACCATGAATTTACAATAACAAATAGTGTGTGGAACAAACATAAAATCTTAATTTTTTACGGTGCTTAATAACTTTTTTGTCAGTATCGTGGAGACAATGATTCGAATCTCTGAGGTGCTTGCCAAGGTCATATTTTTTATGAGCATGCTGAAATATTTCAAAGAAACAAACTGCTGACATTGTAGAGTAGATCATCTAGTAGATGTCCTTCTAGCATCCTCTCGAGCTTGATCAATATCTAGGCCTTCATTTGTTTTCCTTCGTAGTAAACTCTCAAGTAGGAAAACGGTAGTGTATAAGTCGTTAGCAAAGAGATGTTTTCCTTCATCTATTATGTCGTCCATTTATGAGACGTCCGGCTGGTCCGTGGGTTTTGCGTACACCTGTATACATCATCCGTTCTTAGGTGTATCCTCCTTCATCTCACATTTGCTGTGCTGCTTTGATTGCGCAACAGTTTCGGAAGAAAGTACTCGTGGAGATCATTTGCACGATTCCAACCAAAGCAGCTTATTTATTGACGTGTGTTGTTCATGTCCGAGTTTTAAGTGGCTTATTTAACAGCAGAATAACATCAAACGAAAAAGTGGTTTCTAAAAAGCTTTCCGGCTTTTCGTTTGTGTAAAATTTACATTGTTATAACATTGTCACTATGAATAGAATCCTTGCTCCGACAGATTGGTATTCTCCATGTCTGTGGAGACAACTGTGGCATTGAGCTTATAATAATTGTAGAGCAAATGTTAAAAACGTTTCTCGATATGCCACTCAAGTGCACAGATCTAAAGTAGATTTGCCATGGCACAACCTTTATATGCCATTCAACTTTAAGTACTGAGCGCTATTATTACTAACAAATTGTGTGGCAGTGATGGTGTTCAGCAAGCGCAAGCTGCTGATTTCACTCTGCTTACCTGTGCTCATCAAGGCACTCATCAATCTAGGATCAAGGATTATAACACCATACTTTTCTTTGAGCGGTGAGCGGTGCAGAAGATATGTGAAAAGCTCTAACATGAAGTCCCTAATTCGAATGAGAGAGAGGACCAGCTGCACCACCTATCAGCGACATTCATGAGTGAGACCTAAATTTCTCAACAGAAGCTAATCAGCCTAAGACTTTGGTGCTTGAAGTTGGCAACAAGGTGAAACGAGTAAAAAAAGGAGAAATGGCCATTTTTGGAGAACATCAACATTTTTGGGAACTTTGAAATTCAGATCATGGGAATGAAAAAAGAGACAGCATGACTGAACGCACTTTTAAGAAGTGGTGCAAGGAATGAAACCTGTGGAAGTTGGAACTTTTCAAGGCATAATTACGACAATCAAAGAATGAGAGAGTTCCAGCACAAATCAAATGCTCGAACCCAGGCGAACAAGAGAAGAGATCTCTGTGACTAGTAATGAACAAACAAAAGACTTTCATGAACTGTTCGCTCATGCGATATTGTGACATTGAGGAAGACCGGTGTGATGTCTGATTTTATCGCGTAAACGATTGGAAGAGAAGCAAAAAATAATGTCTATTGCTCAATTTGAGTACAACTTATAAAAAACCCCGGTATATCCCAAGAAACGATAGAAAGCTTCGACTTATCAATTCTAGACCTTAAAGAAGAAATGGTGAACGGTGAAATGAAAAGTGGAAATCAAGTACTTGTACAAGTAGTTTTCAATTTTCATTAAATGCAGATTAGTTTGTAAAACAACTATCTATCAGATGGCATACCATTCGTTTGAAGTACTCTTTTTTTTTAACCAAGCAAAAGATCTGTTAAGGACACTTATACAGTGCAATACACGTGCTGCGGCCTTGCGGTGTCATCAGTTGCACGGTGCTTTTCTTCTTTGGCCACTTTTCTTGAGAAAGAGAGCCCTTACATAGAGGAACCGTAGACGCAATATTTATATGCGTCATCAGGTGATCGAAACCACTAAACGGGCACTGCTGTAAACTCAAATGCTCTTGGCTGGTAATTGTAAAATTATTCGTTTCAAGCGTCACATCATTCGTTTTATGCGTTTTATTAAGGCCATGATCAAATTTCAGCATATTTGATAGTTATTTTTCTCGAGAAATCACGCAAAACGAATGGTATGATGTTTCACGATTACCGGCCAAAAGCAACTGAGTGCACAACACTGCCTGTCTAAAAAGAGATTGCTCCAGACGAAAGAAACCGTGCAACTGACGAGGCTACAAGGCCGATACATGTCAATTGCACTGTTCAAATGCCCATAACAAACTACATGCGTGTATCAGAAATTTGATCAAGCATACCGGAAGGCAATTCGAAGTTTTATACACGTTTTGCAAAAGACCACCCATCTGCTGTAATCGTCAAGAAATAATGCGAGACGGAAGAAGAGCTGGAAGGATAACGAAATTGCCAGTAAAACCGAGAAACTCAGGTGTACCAAATCAAGTCGAATGCATGGCGCAATGCTCAGGTATTGCTTAACATTGAAAGCCTAACCCTTTAGATTTACATTTAGTTGAAATGTATTGTCCAAACTTGAAAAGACAGGTTCTTGTCACCATTAATTTAAAGAAATCAAAAGACATAGTAGTGCGTTTGTTGCTTTTTTTTGAGGTGCTCTGATTAAGTGAGAGTTTGGTTGTTCTCTGCTTCTCCACGAAATGACACTGTAGTAGTTCGTGGGTACTACAACCGTTACTCGTACTCTGTTTTGACCTTTTGAAAAAATTTTCTTTCTGACTGTTTTCATAGTCTAAGTAATCATTCAATGGTTCAATTCAGAAGGATTTGAATAGTGTATTCTATATTAAAACTACTCTGTTATAGCGCCGTTGAAACAAAAAATAAATTTCTTTTACTAAAATACTTCTCGCTTGACGAAGTTTTGTTTCAAGCTCTCAACTAACCATATGGTAGCATAAATTTCGGCAACTCAAGCAATATATTGTTTTTTCAAAACGGACTACTTATTGTGCTGTAAAAATCAAAAAAAAAAAAAAAAAGATTGAGTTTCGCAAATTCGAAGCTGAAAAAGCGCGGTGGCTTAGGGTAATGTTCAGCTAGGCAAAGCTTAACATTCTTTTTCCTGCAACAGCGCATAAAGAAGTTCTTTTCAAAAGCCAGTAACATTATTGGGGTGGCCGAGATCCAATCTATCGAATGGTTATTATAAGTATAGAGAAACAGCTCTGTCCAGCGAGAAATGATTAACCAGGAACATTTTTTCATTCTTGCTGTTGCAGAACAGTGATGGAACTATGTTGAAAATATCATTCGTTTCGAGTGTTTTCTTAAGACCACAGCAAAAGCTTCAATATGCCTTGCAATCATTTTTGAGCTACGCATGTCAGTGGTCTGTCAATGAGGGCTGACATATAGAGGTTGAGTGCCATGATGAGCACAAGGCAAGACCTTCGACTTACTGAAATGTGGTCTATTTTGTTATGGTACTTTCTATTGCGGGACTCCCACGTCCATCGCAGAGAGTGAGGCTTTTGGAATTGTGCGTTACCATGGATGGCTTGGGTCGTTATGATAAATTTGGATAGCCTCTCACCCTGATCACTACAATCTAGTCCGTCTGTCCCAATGTGACGCTCTTCAGACGTTCTTATGGGTCCAACTTTTGCATTAAAATCTCCGACAATGACCTTGAAGAATGTACGATCTTCTCTGAAGAATTTTTCGAGGTCCATATAGAACGCTTCGACTTCGTCTTCGTCATAGCTTGATGTTGATGCGTAAGCAACGAAGATGGTCAAAGCCGGCATCGAAGCACATCGTTTCAACCGTAATCGTCCGATACGGGTTGTTAATTGTTCGAACGAATCAATGTTCACGGTCAGATTTAATTTGACAAGGACGCCAACGCCGCCGACACCTCTGCGATCGCATGTACCAAGGAACAGTTCTTCTCCGGTGTCATAAACAGCCTGAAAAGGATGGCGCCTTCTCGTCTCAGCCAGGCCAATGACGTCATACCTTATTCTTCTTGCTTGAATCAATAGATCTTCTGCAGCGGATTCGTGAGCAAGGGTTCTTGTGCTGTGGGAACAGATCGTCATTTTAGTCCGTTTCGATCTTGGCAGCCTAGTACGGCCCTGAAAGTTTAGCAGCCTTTCCATATTCATCCTCCCTGCCGTTGTCGTACCAGGGGCTCTTTCAAGGTTAAGAGAATGAGGCCCATAGTTGTTGCTGTTTTTGGCATTGTATACTCAGCGTATAGCTTGCCAAGCTCTGAAGGTGTAGGCTGGGTACCCACGAGTAGCTTGCCAGTCTCCCTCGGGGGAGCGGAAGGAGATTATTTATTGGAGGATACTCCTAACCGCCTCCACGTACTTCCCAGCCTCTTGATTGCGGGCTTTTGGCCGACTTGACTTGTAGAAATAGAGTTTTGCCAAGTCGGCGCTGTAGGAGCAGGGACTTTCTTCCCCGAATCCATCTGCGTCTCTGGAAGGCACACGGTCGTTTTTGGATAGTCTTTAGTCCTTTAGCCACCATCTGGGAATGAGCCACGTGCCCTGGCGACTAACCTGGCAAAATCCTTCAAAGAGGAGTTCCGAGGATTCCATGCATATCATGAGAATACTACGGCTTCTTGTGTGTTATCTTCTTACACAAAAATTTTCCCAC
The DNA here is from genome assembly GCA_019055375.1 of Parelaphostrongylus tenuis. NCBI lineage: Eukaryota > Metazoa > Nematoda > Chromadorea > Rhabditida > Metastrongylidae > Parelaphostrongylus > Parelaphostrongylus tenuis. Next base: position 4,523 of record JAHQIW010000922.1, on the reverse strand, counting down.
TGTAGGTCTAAATATTATTTGTTTCTATTACTTTGCTGAAGAAAAGTTAGCCCACTGTGGTCAACCGAAAGCGCGTTTTGCTGCAGTAAGACAACGCCAGGCCGCACACTGTCTAGAAGACTAAAGACTAGTTTGATAAATTGAATGGAGATGAGATCCTGCCGTGTTCCACCTACAGTCCATATTGCGTTCCATACAACTTCGGCCTTTCTCGATCAATGCTACACTTTATGAAGGGTCGCCGTTTTGAAACGGTTGATGAGGTTAAAGAGGCATTTTAAGAGTTCTTTGATTCAAAGTTGGAGGAATGATAATGCTACTATATCCAATATTTTTGGACCAATGTCAGAAGATTGTAGAAAGCGATGGCATTTATGTTGGGGAATATTAATTACTGCCTTTGTTTGAAATTCACGCATAAATTTTTAGTTGCATAAGTGACCAAGATCTTTCTTTCCAACCTGACACTAAGCTCACATATGAGTTCTGCAATGTTGTAATAAGTGTTTTTACAAAATATGCGGTTTCGTACAGCACAGAATATAGAAAGTGGTACGCTTGAACTTGAATTTTCTTTGCAAATATAATGTTTTAGCTCGAGTCTGATAGCCATCTCATCGATTGTAAAAGTAGTGATGTGAGGAATCAATCCTGATATCAGATGAGCCATATGAAAAATCGATTGTTTGGGAAATGGGGTGAAAAGACTTTAATTGGTCATTGAAGTATGTGTTTGCAATTTTTGAAGGTTGGAATTGCATGGTTCGCATTTCGGTTCAATGCCAGGTTGAAATCGTATTGCACAAATTGCAAAAAGACAAAATGTTTATTAGAAGACCTTTTGATACGATTTATTGCCCAGTGATATTTCTAAGCATTAAAATCTGGCATGATTGTTAACGAGAGGTCATTTACCGAAATAAAGTGATCTAAATTGTGCACGATATTGGGTTCTATACTTGGATCTTGTCTCAAGTACTAGTAATTCTATCAAGGATATCGTGATTGACCTGATAGGAAACCCAAAAATTACATGGTTATACAATTCACAAAGGTATGTGATCGATTATGGAGGCCTATAAGCATGGAAGAGTGCCCAAATGTTATGGAATATATCAAACATTACTTTTAGTTAGTATCTTGTCATAAGTGTGTGCCCAGTAGATTTGGAGATATGGTGTCAATGGGCGATCACCGATAAGATAGACCTCGTGTAGTAATGCAGAATAATGTCAAGCCCATGCTACTCAATGATATGGGTCTGAAAAAAACAGTGGATTAGGAAGCCGGCACACTACAACTTTATTCCTTATTGTATGCAGAGAAAATGTCCTGTTACGATAAATGCAAGAGGTAAGCTCTCTTGTTCATCGATCTGTTTGCAAATTTGTCTAATTCTACTAGATGAAGTTACCTCTCTCAATGATCTTTCGTCTTCAACCTCAATGTCAAAAAAGATTAATGCTACAAAACAGTTCAAGCAGTAGTTGCTAGTGATTGAAATAGGTCTACGAGACACTTATAAGCACCGTGAAATCACTAGTTCGCAAGAGGATAACTCTAGGACTCACAGTAGGACTATGCTGGATCGGCTACGTATGACTTTTATGATATTTTCTCAAAACAAATACCTCAAAACTAAGTGGCAGCTCAAAACGAATAAACTGCGCATGCAGTGATATACACCAAAGAAATACACTCATTCTAACATGGCGAGATCAACAAGACAAATGGACAATCAAGGTCATGTGGCTCTTGGCCTGAGATGGACATTCTCAGCGAATACTAGCACTGAAGCAAAGCGTTTAGCGCTTAGAATTGCTAGCAATACCATTTGAGAAAAGGCTTATTGGCAGTAGCCCTTTAACAAAACAAGTTGCCATTGTGTATAATCAATGCACATTTTGATGAACCCATATGTTTCGATGATGACGACATAGCCATCTAGATCAGTGGGATATGAGCTGTTTTGGCAAAACTAAAGAAAAACTCAAGAGTTGCACACACACTGAATACACCACATCACCTTGATTGTCCATTTGTCTTGTTGATCTCGCCATGTTAGAATGAGTGTATTTCTTTGGTGTATATCACTGCATGCGCAGTTTATTCGTTTTGAGCTGCCACTTAGTTTTGAGGTATTTGTTTTGAGAAAATATCATAAAAGTCATACGTAGCCGATCCAGCATAGTCCTACTGTGAGTCCTAGAGTTATCCTCTTGCGAACTAGTGATTTCACGGTGCTTATAAGTGTCTCGTAGACCTATTTCAATCACTAGCAACTACTGCTTGAACTGTTTTGTAGCATTAATCTTTTTGACATTGAGGTTGAAGACGAAAGATCATTGAGAGAGGTAACTTCATCTAGTAGAATTAGACAAATTTGCAAACAGATCGATGAACAAGAGAGCTTACCTCTTGCATTTATCGTAACAGGACATTTTCTCTGCATACAATAAGGAATAAAGTTGTAGTGTGCCGGCTTCCTAATCCACTGTTTTTTTCAGACCCATATCATTGAGTAGCATGGGCTTGACATTATTCTGCATTACTACACGAGGTCTATCTTATCGGTGATCGCCCATTGACACCATATCTCCAAATCTACTGGGCACACACTTATGACAAGATACTAACTAAAAGTAATGTTGATATATTCCATAACATTTGGGCACTCTTCCATGCTTATAGGCCTCCATAATCGATCACATACCTTTGTGAATTGTATAACCATGTAATTTTTGGGTTTCCTATCAGGTCAATCACGATATCCTTGATAGAATTACTAGTACTTGAGACAAGATCCAAGTATAGAACCCAATATCGTGCACAATTTAGATCACTTATTTCGGTAAATGACCTCTCGTTAACAATCATGCCAGATTTTAATGCTTAGAAATATCACTGGGCAATAAATCGTATCAAAAGGTCTTCTAATAAACATTTTGTCTTTTTGCAATTTGTGCAATACGATTTCAACCTGGCATTGAACCGAAATGCGAACCATGCAATTCCAACCTTCAAAAATTGCAAACACATACTTCAATGACCAATTAAAGTCTTTTCACCCCATTTCCCAAACAATCGATTTTTCATATGGCTCATCTGATATCAGGATTGATTCCTCACATCAACTACTTTTACAATCGATGAGATGGCTATCAGACTCGAGCTAAAACATTATATTGCAAAGAAAATTCAAGTTCAAGCGTACCACTTTCTATATTCTGTGCTGTACGAAACCGCATATTTTGTAAAAACACTTATTACAACATTGCAGAACTCATATGTGAGCTTAGTGTCAGGTTGGAAAGAAAGATCTTGGTCACTTATGCAACTAAAAATTTATGCGTGAATTTCAAACAAAGGCAGTAATTAATATTCCCCAACATAAATGCCATCGCTTTCCTACAATCTTCTGACATTGGTCCAAAAATATTGGATATAAGTAGCATTATCATTCCTCCAACTTTGAATCAAAGAACTCTTAAAATGCCTCTTTAACCTCATCAACCGTTTCAAAACGGCGGACCCTTCATAAAGTGTAGCATTGATCGAGAAAGGCCGAAGTTGTATGGAACGCAATATGGGACTGTAGGTGGAACACGGCAGGATCTCATCTCCATTCAATTTATCAAACTAGTCTTTAGTCTCTAGACAGTGTGCGGCCTGGCGTTGTCTTACTGCAGCAAAACGCGCTTTCGGTTGACACACAGTGGGCTAACTTTTCTTCAGCAAAGTAATAGAAACAAATAATATTTAGACCTACAGTGGGAAAATTTTTGTGTAAGAAGATAACACACAAGAAGCCGTAGTATTCTCATGATATGCATGGAATCCTCGGAACTCCTCTTTGAAGGATTTTGCCAGGTTAGTCGCCAGGGCACGTGGCTCATTCCCAGATGGTGGCTAAAGGACTAAAGACTATCCAAAAACGACCGTGTGCCTTCCAGAGACGCAGATGGATTCGGGGAAGAAAGTCCCTGCTCCTACAGCGCCGACTTGGCAAAACTCTATTTCTACAAGTCAAGTCGGCCAAAAGCCCGCAATCAAGAGGCTGGGAAGTACGTGGAGGCGGTTAGGAGTATCCTCCAATAAATAATCTCCTTCCGCTCCCCCGAGGGAGACTGGCAAGCTACTCGTGGGTACCCAGCCTACACCTTCAGAGCTTGGCAAGCTATACGCTGAGTATACAATGCCAAAAACAGCAACAACTATGGGCCTCATTCTCTTAACCTTGAAAGAGCCCTGGTACGACAACGGCAGGGAGGATGAATATGGAAAGGCTGCTAAACTTTCAGGGCCGTACTAGGCTGCCAAGATCGAAACGGACTAAAATGACGATCTGTTCCCACAGCACAAGAACCCTTGCTCACGAATCCGCTGCAGAAGATCTATTGATTCAAGCAAGAAGAATAAGGTATGACGTCATTGGCCTGGCTGAGACGAGAAGGCGCCATCCTTTTCAGGCTGTTTATGACACCGGAGAAGAACTGTTCCTTGGTACATGCGATCGCAGAGGT